>VWZN01011472.1:0-50440 GCA_013396955.1 Regulus satrapa | reverse complement strand
CCTCCCCTCTGCCAAGTGAGTCACCATGTCCTCCCCCTGTCTTTTTGTCTGCCTTGGCCCAGAGTCTTTGTTTTCCTTAAGTACTCACATTAGCGCTCCTAGGAGACTAATGGTAAAAAATTCTACAGATAAGATAGAAAGAGAAACCAACCCCCAACAGCATCTGATATCTAAACAGGAGTAACTGGATGAGATTCTGTGGTTTGAATTAAAGAGGTAGACTAGATGATCTAATGTTTTAATTCTAACCTCTGCATCTCTGAGATGGGGCTAAGTCATGTTAGTCCAGCTACTTCTACATAGGCATATTTAACCATAACATCATGGGGTTTTATGGTTCGAGACCTTCTCTGAAGAGCTCTTGAATTATTCCACTGCTCTGTAAAGCCAAAGTTTGCTTTCCAGATACTCAGCTGAGTAGAGCTGCTGGGAAGTTTGCAGCTGATTTTGATAATAGATGTTATGGACTTTTTTGCGCTGTTTGTAAACTGCGAAGCATAACAATTCCTGAAAACAGTTAAGATTGTGGTAACTGAGAAAATGAGCATGTTCTTGGATTACTGTTGCACTTCTCCAGTTTGAAGCTGTCTGTCAGAGACTGCAGAGAACATGAAAATGTGATCAATCAGAACCATAAACAAAAAACTCTGCTCAATAACCACATGGAAAAATAATCAACTAGAGTCTGAATTACCACAACTGTCAACAAGATTTCCATTCAGAAATCCTCTCTTTGGCTTGTTTTCTAATACTTTTGCTAATGGAAAGAATTCTCTTAAAGAGGGCAAACTTCTTTATATAGTTGCTTTTGATCACATATCAAATAGAGTTTCAACCATAGAAAATGAATAAACATTTGTAGGAATTTGCAAACAATTACATGTTTTTCCTGCCTCTCCTTTCTGCCTGTCTTAAAACAAGTGTACATGGACATGCATAACTTTTTCAAATTTATTTAATATTCAAATATTATCCAGTTACATTTTGCAGTTGTGGTAATTTTTCAATCTCTGTTGCAAATTTTCTGCAGAGGTTCAAAACTATGCATCCAAATTTTATTGCTTCATTCTGATCTGTCAAATGGGCAGTTGAGTTTTCTTATAACACCTTTTGCAGGAGAAGTTGCTGCAGTAGCAATAGTTGCAGGAAGAGGTGACAGGACATCTATCTGGTTTATGAGAATTCTATTTGGGTTATATGCAGACAGGATTACCAAGTGCCTTCTCAACACATAGCTTTAGAGATACTGCAAGGAAAGCTCTTGAATTTTGTTCAGTATACTGAATGATACTGAAGCTTTAGTTGCTGAGATGATGGCTTTGAACTTCCAAAGTGACATTTCTGGCAGAGGAACAACAGAGATAGATTCAGATTCACAATTCCAATGTTTGACTGGGTCTTCTTGATTTGGTGAAGAACAAGAAATGAAGCTATAAAGTAAGAAGAGAAACCCCCTGCATAAAAACCTGCTCCAAAATGGAGAGTGTTATTGATTATCTAGTTCAAAGCACAGGTGCTTTTGTTAATGGCAAGTTATGACAGCTGGAACATATCTCTTTTATTTAGTAGGTAAAATGAATTACTGACTCTCTCATTACCCTGGTCTGTCTATAAATTCAAAGTTGTGAAACAATGCTGCTACAGTTGGTGCTCTGACTGTGGCCAGATAAATCCTGCATTGTCTATCTTTTATTGTTGTTTGTACATAAAAAACTCCCATGAAATGTCACCTCCTTTATGAGCAACTGTAGCGGTTTGAGTCTGTGATTTTGGCATAACTTTTATCTTGTGCAGAGGTTGCACTTGCCAGAACTACTTTCTTATCTTTTGCTGTGAGATAGGACCAGGAGAAAAAGCAAAACAGGCATAAAACTTTAGAAGAACCAAAAAAACTTTTATTGACAAATTAAACTGGTTTGTAGAAATTAGAATGAAACCTGTAAATCACTTCTCTTCCCCTTTAGCGCTCTTTTTCTTTTCCCACCAACACAATAATGTAGAGGACAAAACTCAAAGATATCTCACTCTTAAAACAATCTTTCAATCTACTCAAGAGGAGGAGCTTCTCTAGCAAAACCATGGTGACTTCCCTAGAAAGACTTGGTTTCTAGTCTTTTTTGGGGTGCAATCTTTACAAGTGCATCTGCCCGGAAGAAAGATATGCGCTTGCAAAAGCCTTCCCATCTCACAGCTATCTCGAAGCTGCGCTCCTGGGCCACATCAAACACATGGGGTATTATATTTTAAAGATGAATGTTCAAATGCAAAGATTCAACATCAACTGCCCATTTTATCTCTCAGAACAAGGATGCTACCCCCCTCTCTCAGGCCAATGGGGGTTTTATTACTTCATCTCTCTCTCTGTTTAAAAGCTCTGAAAAACGGAATCACAATCTTTGCCTCAGTCTCAAATTGAACTATTCCACCTCCCCATGATTTTATGATTTACAAGGCTAATTAGAGCCCATCACCATGGCTTACAACAGAATTTCAGTCCAAGGACGCTCTTCACTCTTCAACTGAAACAAAACCCTTTTCTTTCATGTTACCATGTGGTTCCTCTACATTGTCCTTTGCCAGTCTCTGTTTTCTTCTACTCAGGAGAAGGTCAATGTCTGCAGATCCCAATCTAGGTCTTAGAAAAGGTTAAATCTCTCGCAAACAAACAGAATTAACACACAGTAGAACATTGAAATCTAAGTTGAAGACCAAGCTAAAAATAATCAAAGAACGGAGCATCTAAGCTGAGCTCAAGTTTTATCTTTAGCTGCAGGCTGCTGCCAGTCTTTGCCCATATTGCTGGGCTGCCTTGCAGTCTTTGCTTATAATCCTTTATGAGGGCCAAGCTGGGAGGAACAGCTAGCATGTAGCTGCAGTAGTTCATTCCTTCCCTCTGCTCAGTAATGTTCAGCAGAAGTAACATTTTTAGTTTTAGGCTTTCTCAGAGATACAAAGAGAAACAGAACTCAGCTCCGCCAGATCGGCGTTTCCCGCCGCTCCCATGCCGGGGGCTCAGCGCTTCCCGCCGCTCCCATGCCAGGGCCCAGCGCTTCCCGCTGCTCCCATGACGCTCCCATGCCCGTGTAGAAGCATCTCGAAGCTCCTCGGCCATGCTGGGGCCCTGAGCCCTCTCGGCCATGTGGGCCTAGCTCAGAGTGTGCAAAAAAACCCGAAAGACTCGGCCGGCCCGGGTGTGGCGGAGCTGTTACCTCGGTCTTCGCCGGAAAGAAAGAGAGCTTCTTTTCCGGGTTCTCGATTTTTAAAATGTGTATGCACAGAGGCGTACACTTTTCTGATTGGTGAACTACTTCTGTGGGCTAGGTTCTAACTGAGACCAGCACAGCAACATAATACTCCTTGTTTTATATAACATCTGCTGTTTGAAAAATACTGGTATATGGACAACAAGGTTTATAACCTGCAATGGAAATGTGAGGCTGTGTGGCAGTTTTTATTCATGGACACAGCTTTAAAGTAATGACAGTTTCTACAATAGATTTTTTCAGTTCTGGAAATTCAGCTTGAAAAGTGGACCAGATTCTGCAATTGCTCTTGGTGAGGAGCATGCACTTGCATGCTAATAATCTGGATCAAGGATATGAATCTGATAAACTTGTTCTACAGTAGCTTCAGGAATGATTTTAAATGACTCATCCTAGTACTGACACTAGAAATGGCCTTCTCTGCACTGATTTTAAATAATGATCTCCCCTGATGCTCAGTGCCTAGCCTGCCCACTGAAACATCAGCCATTTGGAGACTGCTGCAATTCTCAGTCCACTAAAATTGTGATGAAAGACTTCCTTTTCTTCAAGGATCTCTTTGCCAGCAGCAAATAGCTATGGCAGGCAGATAACAGGAAAAGTACCTCCCAAGAGCAAAATGAAGTTTTATTTAATGTTCCCTAGGATAAACACTGCATTAAAACCTAAGTATGAGAAAATTTCTCCAAACAATTGTTAAAAAAGAGGCAGAGATACATAGCAGTCACTTTTGCCTCATCACCCCAAGTGCAAAAAAACCCTGGAGGAATACATCCTTCCATTTTCTTCTCACCCACAATTTGTTGGGTAGGTCATGCATTTCTAATGTTAGCCTATCTCTAAACACTCTGAATTCATTTTCTATACAGTAACTTGTGGTTTTCCTTGGGAGTGATGAGTTTTGCTGAACTATTGCCAGAATGAGCATTGATACCAGGTGCCTACTCTGGCAGAATCTAGTATCACGCCCACAGATAAAGTGTAAAATTACATGTGTCATGCCCAAGCACTACAAATTACTCTGACCTTCATCTCAAATAACATGATAACTCCTGCTTTGAGACTTTAGACAATACAACTTTGGCAAAAGGCAAGTTTTTCATAGCCAAGGACATCAAACCTCGTCTTTTACTGCACCAAAGGGGTTGACTTATAAAGAAAATATATTGCCAAATTGAATCTACCTTTGGTTTATAAAATAAAACGTACTATTGTGGGCAAGCACAGTGATAAACTGTTTGACTAGTTTGGAAGGAACCACAATGGGCTGCAATGCTGACCGCTGGAGGCTCAGATATGAAGGTGATGCAGATAAAAGCACATGAGCATTCATGATGAGAGAAACAGATGGTCAGGAATGACAGTAATCTCCTCTGAGATTTCTGACTGTTGCTAAAGTGTCTGAGGTGTCCATACTTCATGCTTATTGCTTGAAGGCTGTTGAGAACTTGAGAAAAGCAGAGGTCATGGCTGGTGGCACTGCACAGGCACTGGGGAGAAGGGGGAGGACTATTGGGACCCTGAAGGCCACTACTGCTGTCCCAAAACCACTAATGCTGTGGGGGCTGGTGAGAGCTTCCTTGGCATATTCCCAGATTAACCATTCACATTCAGCCAACTATAAAACAAATTTGTGATTTGAATTCCATAACTTAGTTTCTCTGTTCACTAGCACATATTGAAATCTTGAATCCTTCAAATGCATGGCTGATCTAATTGACCTTAGACAAAAAGGGTGACTAATTAGCAATTAAAATTTGAATTTGAAAGTGAGACCTGATTAAGCAGATTGTATTTTTTTCTTGGAGGATCGGGTTAAAAGTACCATACCCCTTCTACTTTGAGTGAAGTGACTGGTGCATAGGGCTATACTTGTAAACAGACTCTAAAAACATGACTGTAATGTTTCCTCAAAAACTTTTCCATGAGGAAGATCTCAAGGCTGTAGAGAACAGTGAATTTTTTTTCATACAGAAATACAAGATGTTGAAATGAGGAATGGATTAGACTGCAGAGTCAGCAGGGATCAGATGAAAATTTGCATGTTATTAAGATCAAAAGAGTAATTTCCTAAGTTTTTCTATTTATTTATTTATTTAAAAAATCCATTTTCAGGCAAAGACAATAAGGTTATTCAGGACTTTCTACTTCAACTACTTTAGTGGGATAATACCCTTACACCTGGATTTTTTAAAAAATTTATGGATTAAATAGTAATTGTTATTTATAGATATCATAGTTATTATGTAACGTTCTATCTTAATTTCAGTTTTAATTTAAATTTTTGAGCTTTTTTGTATTTGCTGAAAAAAGGGATAGGGAAAATATTGGCATTTCTAAAATAAGTTACTGCTTAGCATATCATTGCTAATATGGAACTGGCCTGGTTAATGACGTTCATCTTTTAGGACAAAGATAATCATCTTTATAGCTTGCAAATTCCTTATTAGTGTGCAGATAGTGTTACTATAAATTCAAGCTGCATATCATAAGCCACACAATTTTAGCTGTTAGAATTCATTTTCTGAATATTTAGAAAGATGTTGAAGGGATGAATGGCAGCTGCCCAGCTGGACACAATTCCAGCTTAAGCAAGATGATAAACTTCTAATATGAAGATGGAACTTAAGGATTCTGGCCAGAAAAAAATAGCATTTCTCCAGCGGAATTCCAGTTCAAACTCTATTCTGGAAAGAAATTATTCTAACAAGGTTCCTCGCCCTTTTAGAGCCTCCTGGGAAAAGAAAAAAAAGGAGAAGCCAAGTGTGTGGTCTTTTGAAATTTCAGAGTAATTTGTAAAAAAGACAGCATGGGCAGCTTTTAGGAAAAGAAACAGAAAAATTGCTGCAAGTTGACAAGAAATATTTGCTGCTCCTGAGCTCTTATAACAGTACCCATGACCCTGCAAATAGAATTTTTTTTTTCCAGCAATATATCTAAAATAGTGGCCCTTACACCCTTGTGTAGATTTTTGAAGCGGTACTTGATTTCACATATTTTTAAGGAAATAAAAAACAAACCATAAGGATAACTAATTAATTCTGCTGGTACATAGGTCTCAATGTTTACCTTTTGAAATTCTTATATTGTCTTTACCCTTGAAAGAACTGAACAATTTATCTTTTGTTTTTTCACTTAGCTGATATGATGGCATTCATGCCTTGGGAAAGGCTTTTGATAGATAGATCTTCACGTGCAGCAATTCTAACTTAAGGCTAAGTGATTTCAGCCTGTGAGCCCACACTGTTTTTTCCTTAAGGTATGGCAATAACATGGGAGCCCAGCAGGAGTGTGTGTGATTGCAGTCCATACAAATCTGTGGAAGTGCAAAAATTTTCAAAATGCTGGGTGTGATCCTACAGTCAGTATGTCTTTTAAAGTCCCTGTATTTATCATTCTGAGAAACAGCCATATTTCACTGTAGACTCTGGCTGAGTTTCATGCCAGACCTAGGCACCTCAGGTTAGTCACACAATGGTCCTGCAGCCTTTCCCAGACATGAAGTCAGAGGTTTTTTTATGCATCCAGAAAGGGATGCCTTTCCCTCTCTGCTGACTCCATGGGAGGCCTGGTGTACTTACACTCCTAATTAATTCACCTTAGTTTGTTCTTTGTGGTTAAGTGGGATTGAATTCTGGCCTCAGCATATATTTCCAATTTGTCTCTGATTTTAAACATTTACCTTCTTTTGATACTGACTGTATTATATACTGAGTCTCTCAGGCATGTGAGCCTGACAGAAGAATAAAGCAGAAGCCTAAGGAGCACTTAGTTCAAAGGAAGTCAAAGGGTTTGCAAAACATTGCTGGAAATAGGGTGCAGTGTTTTAATTCCACGAATTACTGGTGATTTGAAAAATTTTCCCCACAGAGATCAGTGGAAAGAGTCTGAGATAGCTTTTAGCCACATGAAAGTACCCTTTTTTCAGATGGGTTACTTTGGGAAGGAAATTCATATTAATCAACAATTTGCATTTGAGATACTACTAAAATTGATGGCCTTGTTTGACAGTTTTGCTTTTGAAAGACCTCTAAATTAGCATGGTTGATAGCCTGCATTCTTGTGCTCTACATTTCAGTGCCTGGAGCTGCAGGATATGCCCAGTGAAAGAAAAATGAAGGAAATAGAGTTGTTACAGATGAATTGTTTTTACATAAAGGTAAACACTGTATTCTACTTTTAAAGCAATTCTTATTTTATCCCTTAAATGCCATTATTTACTTTGGGTTCAATTGTTCTCATTCAAGATGAAAACTTAGCAAGATCAGCTTGCTTCAATACAATTGGTTAAAACACTTTAAAACAGATTCCCAAAGAAACTCTTATGTAGTGATTGCCACAGAACCTCTTTCCTCAGGTAATAGGGAATTAAAAATCACTAGTAAAGGACTCCATTTTGAAATGGAGTTTGGTTATTTGTGCTGGGTTGGGTTATTCTTGGTCTAAAAAGACCTCAGCAAGATGCAGAGCTGGCAGTCACCCTGGTTGTGACTTGTGCGAAGGGCACAGTGACTTCATACCCAAAGGCCTCTTGGGAAAAATGTGCTTTTTTAGTTCTCTGGAGAGAGATGACCTGCACACTGCATGCTCTAGATACAAGTATGAAACAGTCCATGGTGCAATATTTTGTAAAAAGTTTCCAAGTATACAAGAAACCCACAAGAAAGATCAGGCATCTCTTTCATTTATGGAGATGATTTTGTTTCATGGAAGTCCTGGAGAAAGCCCAAGCATGTTGTGTCATAATCCACATTCACTTTCAAAATCTGTATGTCCTCTGCAAGACTGAGGCACGAATAATTCTAGAGGACAGTTCTTGGAAACAATCACCTATAGCAGTAATGGTTTAAGACTTGCAGGGACACATTCAATTAAGGCTTCATATAGTTTCCATACCAAAGAAATCCCCATAAAACTGAATAAATAACAGTGGGGAAAAAGTTTCTAGCTTACACTAACTTACAGAATGGCTCCTTTACATTGCTTTGAGATGTAAAGGGACTTGAAAAAGTTTTAAATGAACTGTTAATGGAAGACATAGAAGACATAGAGGACATTAGCACAAATGAAAATCAGCTTAATGAATATTAGGGAGTTAAACTATTGACTGGATTACTTGGCTTCAGAAATTCAAGGAAATTGTATGAATCCAGTTCTGACTTTGAAATTTGTTAACTCTTTTCTGCTTTGCTTTTTATTTTATCCTTTCTTTTCAGCCATGACTTGAGATTTTCTGTTCTGTGGCTCAGCTTCAGAGGAAGGGAAAGGGAGAATGAATGATTTTATTGCAGGCAATGGCACAGCCTAGTTGTTATATACCCACCAAGATATGTGATGTGGGTTCAGGGTGTAGATTTCAATCCACTCATTACCTGAAAGAAAACTTGGTGAAGTTCTTGACCAAGAACTTCTGGTCAAGAAATTCTTGACCAAGAGATCGATAACCCATTTTTTTGATACTAAATTCAGTGCTATCTTAATGAATCAAAACAGTCTAATAAGTCAATTTCCTCTGGAGACTTATGTGGGATTTCTTTGCACACTTCTGAAATATCAGGAATTTAGATATCTTGTTTCCACCTATCTGGTCAGGAGAAGGACTTCTGAACTGGCTTGAGAATTTAGGTTCTCTGAGAAGTGCAATGATATTATAGCTCTGGCTAGACTAAGTTCCTACGACCGAAAAAATACTCAAGGTAGGACTGAGGTAAGAAGTCAAAGTGCACCAGGAGTAGGGATTTGAGGCAAGAGTGCAACATAGACAGGGAGTTAAGAAAGGCCTTAGCAGTTAGTGAAAACTAATTTGGGAAGTGCCAGAGCGCTTAGGCTGAGTTTAAGTATTTCCATGAAGGTTGGGCTTTCTACAGTAATCCTGCAAATCTCTCCTCCAGATTTATGTGGAGTGTAGAAATTTACTCTTTTCTGGAAACAGGATTCTCCCTCATCCCTAAAGCTTAGTTAAGACTCTGGACACAAGACTCTGGATGCAACACATACCTCCACTAAATCCTTGAGGCCATCTAGGAATTTATTATTAAGTTACAAAGGGATTAATGTGATCTCTGAGGCTTAGGACTTGATATCTAGGTTCAGTGAAGTTGCCCATTTCTAAGCATCAGAGGAAGATTCCAGTAGGCAATTTCTGAGTCCTGAGGGAGGAAAAAAAAAAAAAAAAGACTTGAAGACTCAAGTGATGGCAGTCTGAAAATCTTCTGGGGAAAGAAAGATTTTTGCTATTCAGCAAGCCCAGAAACCAATTTCTGTGGCTCTCAGAAAAGTTTGAAAATTCACAGAGCTATAAGAGCACAGTTAGGGAGTATATGCAGGGCTCATAGATAGAACAAAACAAATAGATGTATTGGCATAAAAAAATTATGACTTACGTTACACAGTCTTTGAATACATAACTCTATGAATATAAATAGTGCCAAAATACAAGTGGAGGCAAGAATAGGTGCCAGTGTCAGAGTCTGTGAACTGTGTTACTCATTTGTCAATGAGAAAGAGCATGTATGAACCAAGCAGAAGGAGGGAGTTTCTACTTACACTCAGGTGTAATGTACTATTCTTCCTGGGATGAATAAAACACATTCCTGGTATTTGTAGCCTTAAATGTGCACTTGGGTTGGGTTGTAATGTTACATTTCTAAGTCAAGGGTCAATCATATTGAAAGACCAGTAGTGCTGGCACATTGGAATGAGCTATTAGTGTTAATACTAAAAACATGGAATAATTTGCCTTCTGACTACCACGCCAGAGGTATCCCATAGGAGCTGATATTCTTCTGCAGCTTGTAATGCAGACCATGGTGAGGCAGCTGTGCCCCTGCAGCCCATGGAGGTTCACCCATGGAGGGATGCAGAGATCCACATGCAATCCATGGAGATGCCCATGCCAGCACGAGTAGATACCTGGAGGAGACTGTGTTCCTGCGGGAGACCTGTGGAGAGAGGGGTCTTTGCTTCCAGACTGGAGCAACCTGTCCTTGGAGGACTGCACCCCATGGAAGAGTGATGCTGCAGGCTGCAGAACTTTGCAGAGAACTGCTTTTCATGAGATGGAGCCACACTGGAGAAGTTTGTGGAGAATTGTTTCCCATGGGAGGGAAACAGTGCAGCAGGGGAGCAATTCTTCTCCCTGAGCAGCAGGAGAAGCCTCAGGTGATGAACTGACCATAATCGCCATTCTCTGCCTCCTTGCACTGCTGGGACAGGAGGAATAGCTGGGAAGGAGGGAGGGTTAGGGGGATGGTGGTTTTAAGTGTCTTATTTTACTTAGTATTATCCTGCTCTGATTTTGTTAATAATAAATTCACTTCATATCTCAAATTTGAGCCTGTTTGGCCCTTGATGTTATTTGATGAGTGATTTCTCTGGCTCCTTATCTCAAATCATGAATCCTTTGTTTGTTTTTCTCTTCTCTGTTCAGCTACAGAGGGGAGTGAGTGACTTTGGTGGGTGTCTGGCATCTGGTCTGGGTCAACCCACTACAGAACTGCTGCTGGTTTCACTTTTCTACAGTCCCTTAAAAATAATGCTAATTAATTTTAGGCACAATTTCACTTAATAATTTTGTGGTAATTTGACTTCTCAATCTAGTAGGGATCTCATCTAGAACTTGCCCTGGCAGAATGTGAACTATTAACACTGACTTCAAATAATTTCTAGAATCAAGAGCTGGAACAGCACTGAAACCTTGACATTGGCTGGATAATTTCTACAGAAGAAGAAGTGATTCCTAAGGAGATAAAAGAGCTGCTGGAGAGATCGATAGGGAGCTGAGGCAGCAACTACAACTTGGGAAGTAACATTTATCCTTTCTGTGCCTGTGGTGTTGCTAATGGGTCTGAAGGGATCGGCCCACCTGTTCACTCCTCTACAAATATATGCAAATACTGGCATCAGTTATGGAACATATACATCTTCCACTCTGGGGAGAAGTCCTTTGTGGACTTTAACTCACTTAGTAGCAAACAATATTAACACGTTAATTAAGGTGATGACAGAGGAGCCTCTTCCTACAAAATGGCTTGGAAGGGTGTTCTCTACTAAAGAATGTCAGTCTGAATCTTCCCAGGAAGGCCTGGAATTTCATCTGAGCTTTCATCTAAACCCTCTGGGAGGCCAGTAGACAAAAGAAATGTTTAATTTCAGAAATATGAAAATAAGTCTTCTAAATTTCATTTATTATCTTGAGTTGATTGAGTGAGGATTTGTTTGTTTTCGGTGGTGTTTTTTAGTGTTTTTGTTGTTTTGCTATGTTTATGTTTTTACTTCAGTAAGAATAAGGTTTTTGTTACAGCTTATTTTGAGGGTTTTCCCCTCTCTTTAGCAGCCAAATAAACAATCTCTCCCAACCAGTTATTTACTTAGGACACTCCTACAATCAAGTTTATTAATAACAGGCATTTGAAGCAGTTAAAAAACAGAGAATAGAAAATTAAAGAGAAAGTCATCCTTCTTGTAGTTGATGAAACCAAGGTAGTTAATTCCCAGCTAAAGCCCAACAAATATCTCCAAGTTCATGATGACCTAGGAAGTTTGCAAGACTTTATCTGACAGACTGGAAGTGGTCAGTGCTGAAGGATGCTCAGAGTGCAGGTCCCTCCTGGAGTCACAGCTGCAAAAATCCTCCAGGAAAAAGAAAGATGTAAATTACTTATATTTATAAAAAAGAAATCAGGAACAATACCATTACCACCAAGAATGCATTTTGTTATAAGAACTGCTATCATCCAGACCCTGTCCATCATCCTTATACAACATACAGTGGTAACAAAAAATGCGGATGCCTTTTTCATTTCACTTCTCAGTCTCAGGGAGTCAATATGAAATATTAAAATTATGATAATTTGTTTCATTCCCAGAAAGTCTCTGTACTGAATTAAAAATGCGGTAGAGGCTTATTGGAGTTGATATATCTCCTGCTAGATTAATTTTGAATCAAATACTATATTATATTGACATCATGTTAGTGATCTAGATGTTCTCTAAACTGAAAATGTTTCTGAGGGAATAATTACAGCTTGGAGGAAAGAACAAAGGATTGAAGGTGTAAAGGATCAAAACTATATAAAATATGACTATATTTATCTTTTGCTTTATAGAAGCTATAGAAAATCAAGTGAAAGGACTTGTCTAAGTATTGGGGAACCTTTGAAAATATTTTGAAGGACTACATGATCATTAGATATGGCTGGAAGAAAATTCAGTTCAAGGAAGGATAATTTGGAATGCCTCTTGCCTTATGTTAGAGAAAAGTATACATTTATGTTAGAGAAAAGTATACATAGAGAAAAGTATACGTTTCTTAATATTTTCATAAATAAAGGCCAGTGCAAGCACAAGTGCATGACCAGCATGATCAACACAGGCTCTCATTGTGCTGCCGGTTTTTTTCTGCCTTCACTTCTTTCAATGATGCTTTGTCAGGAGCAATCTTCTTTGAATTTGAAGACAAAGTTTCTCCTGGCTTTGAGAGAGTGCAATCAAATCAGTTTATAGTTTTGGGTTTTTTCATTGCTGTGACCAATGAACTTCTTTATGAACCCACTTTTCTTGGCATGGACTTGAACTGTTAGTGGCTGATGGCTGGAAGGCTTCATAGGAGCTCTGCTACCTGTGGGACCTCTGCCAGGTACCCCCAAAGGGACTGTGGTAACCTTCTTTTCTATCCAAACATACTAGCTGCCTTCTTCCCCTCATGTGTCCACTTGCATTCAAAAATTTTATTTTTCAAGCTCAGACCAGGGAAGCTAGTAGACCCAAAACAATAGAATGACTTAGGCATTGTCACTGTGTGCCTGTACTTTCCAAGATTTTAATTTCCTGTGTGAAAATTTAAGATTTTGTGACATGTGAGAATAAATATCAGTCATCTTCCTACATGGACAAAGCCAGGCCTCATGTCAGAAAGTCACCTCTTTTAATCTTGTTTATTTTGGGATGGAGGACAGCATAGAGATGTGTCAGCTGCTTGCCATAGAGCTGGAGGGAAGAGACCTGTGTGGGTCAGGGTAAAAGAGAAGTAACCCCTAGCAAAGTCTGAAGGAAAATGGCAAGGACTGTGAGAATGGCCCTTTATCAAAAAGGATGACAGAAATCTGAGGGGACTTGGTTGGCACCTGGAAACCAGAGGTACATGGCTTCTACTGTGTCTTTATAGCAAAATGCAGTTAAACTGCAGTGAGGCAGCCTTTTTTGGGCATTCAGGAAAGGCCTCAAATTGACAACTTAAAGGAAAGGAAAGGAAAGGAAAGGAAAGGAAAGGAAAGGAAAGGAAAGGAAAGGAAAGGAAAGGAAAGGAAAGGAANAAAGGAAAGGAAAGGAAAGGAAAGGAAAGGAAAGGAAAGGAAAGGAAAGGAAAGGAAAGGAAAGGAAAGGAAAGGAAAGGAAAGGAAAGGAAAGGAAAAGTATCCTCAGTATTAGGTTCCCAGTCAGATTACTCTGCTGCTAACAAGAAGCAAAACCACAGCAATGGACACACCAAGTTTCTCTAACCCTTTGCTGTTGGTATGTAAACTCTTTGCTCTTGGGAGCACACTGTTTTCTGTTTTGGCTGGTGGATACCTCAATGGTACACCTAACCTGTTGAAATATTCAACCCCTTCTCTGGGAGTAGTTCCACAATATACACAATATACTCATGGCAAGTTGGAAATATATTTATTTGCAGTGTGAGAGGGATGCCTGTGTTTGACCACAAACTCATGCTGCAACTTATTCGTTGGCCAACAATGGTAGCAGTTTTGGCTACCATGAAACTGAGATGTGTTCCCAACCTAAACCCGTCAAAAAATAAAGGGTACATATCCTACAACTCATTTTCAAATTCCTTCAGCCTCATCATTATTGAAACAATGAGTAAAATAGTAATGGATCATGAACATATTAATAACTATTAAACAGGGTGTCAGTTTCAGAAAGGTGCTCATCTGCAACTAGGTAATCAGGTGTTAGTTAAGAAGCTGTAGAAGGTAAAAAAAATGGATAAAGAACTTAAAACTTATGGAAGCATTGAATATTCACTTGTTTTCCCATTTTTTGCTAGAATAATCTGTTTCACAGCCATGCAAACCTACTGATAATTAGCAACATTGCACAAAATGTCCCCATTCAAAAATCAAAATTATTCACCACAAATATTAATTGCAAATTTAGCCTTTTTTTTTTCTTGTTCATGAATATGTTTTCCAGCCATAAATATTCATTGAATAGTTTATGGAAACACATTTTAGTCTGTGCATTGCTCGTAAGATGTTATTATATCTGTATAGTTTCTACTTGTGCATCACAATTAGTTAATAATTCACACAGGTATTTTTCCCTAGAAATGAGATTGTTTCCTGTAAAAAGAAAATAATGTGGAAAAAAGTATAGGGATAATTGCAGCGTTGGCATAATTTACAGGAATAAATCACATGCACTAAAATTTGAGTAAAGTATGAAGATTCGTGATTATCATGACAAATACCCACAGCTGTGTGGGGATTTATAAGCATGACATATTATAAAAGCACAAATAGCAGGAAACTCTGCTTATTTTTTCTATTCACAAAAGTATTCTTGAATCACAGCATTATTGTAAATACCCTTTCTCACAATGATACAATTTCCTGTTTTAATCTCCGAGCATCAATTGTAACTGTTTGTCAGCTTCCAAAAATTGTTAGACAAGATAATATCTGAGCTTTATGTTCACTTGAATAAATACTGCAGTCTGTCCTTTGCCTGTCCTCCTTCCAAAGCATCTCTTTTACTGAGGAAAATTAGACAAGCTGCTCTTTCAATTTTTGTTGCTGAGAGCCATTCCCCCATCAACTCTGCACCTTTTAACCCTCGTGATGTGATGTTGATGGAGCTGCTACTTAAAAACAAATTCTCTTTGACCATCAGGGAGCTTCCTGTGGTGATGGAGATGACAGAGCCTTTTCCAAGAGGTTGTTTTTGAGTCTGCTGTTGGGGGGGAAACCCTTGTTGTCTGATATCTAACAGCATTTGGGTTCAAATGTGAAATCCCTGGGCTCATTCTGGATTCCTCATATATAGGAGGCACAGCCACCAGAGTGCTTGGGAGGGAGAAAAATCAAGGGAAGGAAACTCTTGCTTGGCATGAAGCCTTATTTACCCAGTCTTGTGGAACAAACAAGCAAACAAAAAAACCCCGTCCAAAACAAGCCCCACTGTGTAATCCACTGTTTGCACTCAGAGTTTGGAATATCTCTTGGCTTTGAATTCAGTGATTTGAAGTAAGAAGCTATAGGAATGCCCTTGGATAGTGACTCTTTCTTTAATACACTATTCTTACTAGATTTGCTATGATACAGGACTTAACACTGCTTATTTAACAATCTTCTTTTTCTAGCACAATGGCCCTCTGAACAGGTGGAGGGGATTTTATCCAGCACATCTCTGGTTGTTAGCCAGCACATTCTTGCTCTTCCAGACGTGAAAATATTTACATAGCAATAATATGAAATAACATTTTTCACTTTATATAAAATTTGTAAAATGGCACACTAACAGCATATCATATACTCACTTCCAGCAAAAAATTAGTATAGAAAAACACACCTCCACCTTGCATTAACTACCCCTAGCTAACACCAACATTTTAATGTTAACTCTTTGTCACTGGGAGACAATTTTTCCCAGCACAGCACCTAAGTGCAAAATACATTAGTGCAAATATCTGAACTCCAAACCCATCTGGCATTAGGAGCTATAAAATATTGCCATACTTGTCTACAGTAGATTTTAACAGACTTTCTGGACAATATAATTTAAAAAAACATTGTTGTGTAATGGAATTAATTAGCACAAGTAACATGTACAACATAAATTTTTATTGTTTCTTATATGCCATAAAATTTCCAAGACAGAAGCATCTGGTAAAACCATACCATCTGACTGGGCATGGCATTAGGAAGGCCTAGATGGGAGCAGATGGAAAGTCTGAGGATGAAATAAGAACAGATGGGAAGTCTGAAGGTGAAATTTGAACTTAGGTATTTCAAAGTTCACATGGCTGAACATAAAGTCCCATTAAATGTGCTCCAATGAAGAGTTAAACTGATGGGCTCCACTATGCCTTCCCTCCTTTTTTATTTCCAGTGTCACTTAGCTGTCAATAATGTTTGTGGCAACAGTTAAAAAAGCACTTCCCTACACTCTGCCTGCTCATTTCAAACCCGAGTTTTTGTCATCCACTCTGTACCTGGGATTTTATGATGGCATTAGCACTATAAACATGGAAAAGCATTTTCGGGTTTCATACAGAGCTGATTGCTCTCCCCTGTAATTTCCCTCGCCTTCGTTTAGGGAATTGGGCAGGCACAGAAAGCCGCGCTGGCGGGGGGGCAGCAGCATGCAGCCAATGCCGATGGGAGGACGGACCCACAGGGCTACAGAAGATAGCAGTGAGCCTCACCCGTGGCTGGTGTCACCGACAAAAAGCCCAGCTCCTGCTAGCATACCTCCTTGTGCTGTGTAGTTGGCTCATTTTAATTGGTACAGCTTCTTGGAAATACTTTCCCTCCTACTGTTTTTCCAGCAGAACAGGTCTGTTGCAGTTTTAACAGAGAAATATCATCCAAAATTGTGGGAAAAAAATTATGATTGCTACCTATAGTTAGAGGCAAATCCACAGAGGAGAAAAAGCTTTGGACCCATTCCTTTGTGCTTGTAGGAGTTTAGGGTTTTATCACACCTTTTTATGAATCCAGTGATGGATTTTTGGTTTTGAGTGAATTTACCTAAACCCAGTGGGGTTTTATGAAGACTGAACTTGTGTGAAGTCCTTTGCATGGGTGATATTAGCAGATGTGGTGAGCTGAAAAAAAAGGGCCTCTATTCCATCAAATTTTATATGAAATTGTTACTTTTAAAATCTGTGAGTCCCTGATACATGATTGTCAGCAGAGATAATTTTTCCAGCTCCCACAAACATACAGAATTCCCAGTTTATAGCCCAGCCTTGGTTGTAAAACACAAATACTGTACCTGGCTCTTGTTCTAAAGTCAAAGCAGAGAGATACTTTTCAAATTTAAATAAATTACTCTTTTCAGATGTTGAAAAAGGCATTACAATTTACCCGCTGATTCTGAAATATTGCTATAATTTTTTTAACAATTGTCATAGCAGGGTATATCAGTTCTAGGACTTGATGGGTCATTTGTAAAATGCCAAGAATGGATACCCTTTTACACTTCAGCAAGTTCCCAGGCCAATTCCTCATGCAGGTGGTCAGCTGAGTATTTGGGAAGGGCTATTGTTGCTAAGCCAGGTGGGGCACCTGAGTCAAATTTGTGGTAGGTTTCCAAAGCCTAGGAATTACATCTTTCTTCAGGCTAACAAAGATCTTCACCATCATTGTCAAGTCAGTTACTCTGCTGCCATGTCTTGTCACCTGGGTCTTGAAAAGTGACAGGCTCTCACATGCTCCTACTGTACTTGAGGAAGCGCATTTCCTGTGATTAATGGCCTCTCTTCATGCTCTGCACAATTTTCCTTTTTCTGCTGTAAGCCAAACCAAAGAATGTTTCCAGTTTCTCAGGCTCTATTTACCTTCTCTCTCATTAGTAGAGGCTCTCTCTACTTGCTTTTCTGATGATTGTGCACATACTTAAAGCCTTCTGACTATTTTCAGCTGCTACTACTGTGTTCCAAAAATCTGACACAGCGGAACGCATCACCTCACTGCATGCAGCAGGCACTTCCCTTGGAATTCTGCCCCTTGCATTTGCAGTCCAAATCAGGGGAACCAGGTAGAACTGGGACTCCAAGGGTTTTGTAGGGACTCACTGAACTTGTCACGTGTGCCCTCGTTCCTGACACCATCCCTATGGCTGCTTCAGAGTTTCAAAGGCTACAGGAACCTGGCAGAGTGAGGGGAGGGGAGAGAAGGCAGCCTTGTGTGTGCTGGGCTGGACAAACAGGCAACAGACTGGGCAGCCGACGTAGCCTTTTAGCTGTACACCACAGATCACCAGAAAATAATGTGCCATAACTCCTTACCTAATTCTCAGCTCTTCAGTACTAACCAGCCTACCAGATTGTAATCTTGCTTTTTCTTGGTTTTTTTATACTCTAAGTTTTCCCTGATGACAATGCAATGTATTTTTAGTAGAATTCAAATGTAAGGCACTAAGTTTATACTACCTTGCGTAAGGGCTGCCTTATAAATACAGCATTCCATTTTCATGGACACTGGCGTGGGTGGTTCATAAAATACTCTAAACAGTTTGTTATGTAGTGATATAGCCCAGTAAATTATCTTTATTTTCATAATGTACTTGCAGCTTCACTGAGCGATTTTTGCAAGCCATGACTGGGGAAGGTTGCCCCTCCCTTTCTTTCTTGCTAATATAAAAATTATTTTATAGAAGAAATAGTATAAAATGTACCAGCTGAACATTGGGAGGTGCAAGAGTATTTGAGGTAGAGCAACAGTTTTGCTGGGAAGAAGCAACAGCATTTATTGCCTATCACCTTTTTTATTGCTGTGGAGTAAAGAGATGCAGCACCTCATTTCAGGTAGGATTTAAAAGTACATTGCCCTGCTCAGACTGAGGGGATCAGGAGGCCACGACTGTGCCACAGACAGGGTGAGGGGTGGTGTGGAGAGATGCTGCTGCTGTAGCCACCCCTCCTGTGAGTCTACACCTCGCTGTGACTTCTTGCTTTGTGATCACTTCGAATCACTTTGTAATTCCATGGTTGTAAATCACTCACTTTCATGAAAAGTCCTCAATGCAGACACATACATGTGTCCTGATGCATAGGAGCTCTGTGGTGGGTCTCAGGGTGTTTGGAAGGCAATGGAATAAAACAGATACGTAAGAATGCAAAGACACTGAAAAAAAATGATCCCTACTTCTTTCCGTGGATGATTTAGGGGCTATGACTCAAGACACACGGCTTGGTAAAAATGCAAGTAAACCACACTTATTTTTATGTGTCTTTACTGCCTATTTTTCACTGTTTCAGCTTTCATTTCCTTTCTGAACTCCCTGTAGTTACCTGTGGGTCATTTATTTGCACTCAGTAACTATTTAGGGTCATGAAAGAGCTCAAATAAAAGTTCTGATGTCAAAGTTAGTGAAGGCAGGACTTCATCTACAGCATATGCATTTATACACTGACAATTATTGTCAGAAGCATTGTATTTGCTGTTATCTGGGTTTTTAGTTCTACTTTTCTCTTTTAATATACTGACTGATTTGTTAAATAATTTACAGAAATGACTAGCATTTTGTTCACAGTGAGTTTCCTGAAGGAGTGCTCCACTATTTTAAAAATTCTTTACCCATATGAATGTAGGTGCTGAAATAACATGGCGCCTTTCCTACTATGATTGTTCAGGCGTTCCAAGGACAGATGGGCTGTGTGTAGTAAGACTGGATGGGTATAGATAGATATGCCTTCATGTTTGCAGCCTTGGTGCTCAACTTTCCAATGATTTCTCAAAATCACAAGGTGGGCAAGAGACAGACACAGAGTATCCAAATGGATTTCTTGAGGTCCTTCCTATCCCCTTCCTTGTAACCATTTTTCTCTCCTGTGCTTCAGGGCTTCTGGTTACATCTCTACCTTTATCCACTTTCAACACCAGGTTCTCAGTGTGCTATAGCAGTCTGATGTGATTTTAAACAGTGCAAAATGAATGTGGCATTTCCACAGAGAATACATGTTTCATGTAAATATTATTTCCAAGTACTAGTATGTAGTAATAAAAATATAACATAACACAGTTGCATTTTTAACTAACATATTAGAAGTGTGATAATTAGGAATACTTCATTTGTCATACTTCAGAATTCATATTGTTCTAAGTGTGTACAACAGGTCAAGTACTTGTTAATAAAATGGCAGCTCTTAACAAAACTGCACAAACCCAGGATCTCTGCTGTTTAGGAGAAATGAGCTGTTAAAGCAGTAGCAGTCAGATTTGCAATGAGGAGGAGAAGGCGAGTGTACGAGTGCTGCAGTGTTGATAGCAGGCAGCTGGTTTATTCCCTGGAAGATGACCAGTGAGCTCTGACATTACTCTAAGTAGAATCACAAGAACTGATCCAAGAACTGTTCAGAAAACTCCTGTGGCATGATTACACTTAAGTTGAACTCTTTTTTCCTGTTTTGACTGTTTTAAAAATTTCAGTGTTACCACTATATTTTCTGTGAGGTAGATCTCTTACATATGCTGGCTTGGCCCATTTTGGCAATTTTTTTTCATGATCAACCTTAGCTTATGGACCCTCCTTTCTGTTCTTTCCTGTCAAAATCTGGATTTGAGAATTGGCAATACATATTGTTAATGTCCATTTAATGCAGTTCTGTCTGACTTGTCTTCACAGGTGTTTTCACAGGGGCAGTTGTTGGGAAGAAAAAAAACAAAAACAAAGCCAGTAAAATCCAGTGCAAGTTTACTAAACAGATGTGCCATCTCAAGGGGAGAAAATATTTTCTTTTTTCTTTGCATCTAGCTTTTAATGACAACCTCAAATACTAAATATGTTTCTTTTAAGATTCAAATGTCCAAATAAGTTTTACCAATTGCGGGTGAAAAGAAAAGCAGAAGTATGAGTATTTCAGTGAAATTTAAAAAATTCAAGACCATTGGTACACACTTGTTCCATGCAGCAGTAGAAAGTCCCTTGAGTCAGTCTTTGAGTTGAAGATACTACTTTCTCCTAGTCAACGAAAACACTAAAGCAAAATGCTTAGGTATCGCCTTGCTGAATATTTTATGCATTAGCCTGCTTGTGGTTTATGAGATTTAGGACTAGAAGGAACAGCTAGAAATCTAGTCTGATCTCCTTTTCATTTGAACCAGTTAGCCATTGCTTGAACCATATCTGTTCCTTGACCAAAGACAAATGATTTTTAGTTTAAAATATAGGGACAGCTGTTCTTGATGAAATTGAAATTTCAGCCAGTCCAGTGCCTACTCTCTTACCAGAGAGTCTTAGGAACAGAGGACAGAGACAGAAAAACTAAAATCCAATCCCTGCTCTGTGATAACTTTCCAAACAACAGTGATGTGCAGTGAGGTCATATGTCAGAGCAACATCTTTTAGTAGCAGTTAGGAGATTTATCCTTCTGCTCTGTGCTAAAGTATATTTTCTTCCAGTAGATCCCAGTTTATTGAATAAATGTGCTCCTCTAAATAAATGTCCTGTTCCTATTCTGTTGTATTATTGCATTAATCTCTAGGTGAGCACCAAATTTGTTCTTATTGCTTCTAATTAATATAATAACATTAACCAGTATAAAACATAGTAACAATCCTTAAATTATCCCATTATTAATACAGCCTTTCACCAAGTTTTCTTATCAGTGCTCAAGACCTGTTATTTGGACATTTTTTAGATTCATTAAGTAAGTGTCCCAGACATGAACAATGCTATTTTTAATCAGAATATTATGTATTATATCTTTAAATGACTACCAACATTCCCAAATAAGTAACTTTTAAAAATAACCTTTGCTATTTGAATTTATAGTCTGAAAGACTATGACCTGTTTAGGTTTTTGTTTTGTTTGTTTACTGAATTGACATCAGTCAATTCTGAAGAAGATACTACTTTTTTTTTTCCATTACTTTGCCTGAATATAGCATTAAACTAGTCAAACAGCAGTTATCCAGATTTCTGCTTGCCAATTTAATTTTTTTTCAAAGCGATATCTTCCTAAGTATCTTTGATATACTGTAATCATCAGCAGGTTCATTAAAAATTAGCGCCACTGGCACAAATATCCCTGTAGAAAGTTATATAAGCATAGTTCCTTTAAAATATTTATCTTTTAGTTATGAGTTCAGTTTCAGTTCAGAGAGTTTCCTTTAGATTTTTGGAATAGCCATTCTGAAGTATCCCATCTACTGTATTCTTTGGGGCTATCCTTTGTTTGGATGTGTTGAATGCAATGAGGTCACGATCATTGGTTCCTAGGCAACGACCAACTTCTACTCCAGTGATTAATTCATCTTTATCCATCATATGAAGTCGAAGGCAAAGTATCCCTCTGTGTCAGGAACTTCTGCTCCATGACTTTTAAAAAGCTTATGACCTTTCATAAGTGTGAGACTTTGAACACATCTTCCAAATGGAAGTTGCTCCCTGTAACATCCATATATTTCTCATTCATTTTTGTATTGCAGATATAAATATGTTTTGTCTGGTAAATAAGCTAATATTTATCTGTTTATTTTGAAACACTTTGTGGATTCTATGTTTAGTGAGATGCAGATACATACATTTGCAAGTATGAACTACATAACTGGACAGTGAAGAAAATTTTTGTGAGATATTTTACATTTTTATAGCACCTTTGTCTTACTATCCTAAATGGCCTCTAAAAATGAATTAACACACTATTGCTATGAATTTATGCCAGTCACTGCAGTTTCTTCCCTCAGTAAAGTATTGAGCCTGATAAAATGTTATTAGCATGATTTCTTGTAAGAAAGGAAATGGAAGGGCAAAGTGGTTATTTTCAGCATTTGAAATATGGGTATCTCATCCATATTTAGGCACCTCTGTGGCCTGATTTTCAGAGTTTTCATGGTGCCAGCATCATCCCATTAGAGTAACTTATCAAGGTCATGCAAATATCCTGTACCAGAAATAGTCTTGACTCTGTGCCCTGTATATTAATGAATTGTAAATCCAAAATTAAGAAATCTATTCCTTTATGGATAAGGCAAAAAAGCACAAAGTTTTTAATAAAAAAGTGGGCCACATCCCCTCACTTCCAGTTTCATCAGATCTAAACGATTTCATCTCCATAAGTTGTAATGAGCTCACAGCCATGTTATGCTGTTCTGCGGTTCCCCAAATTAGCATTCATCAAAACAGAGAATATCTGTTTTAAACAAGTCCTTCAAGGCTGCTGCCTCTTGTCTTGATGGTTTTCTTCATCTGTGGGCGGCTCATCCTACTCCCAGAGCAGTCAGGGACAGCTGTAGCCTGGTCCCTCTGGAGAATGGTTACGGAGGACCCACAGGCAGCTGTTTGACATTGTGGTCTGAGACAAATTTCAATGCAGCAGTGTGAAGATGGAGAATAAATGCAAATTTCTATTGCAGAGAGTAGAGAAACAGAATGGCAGGAGGCAAAGAAGAATGATGGCAAGTTAATTGTTCAGCCCTTGATGAAAAGTCCTATGACTCAGCCCCATGGAGACTGTTATCTCATAGCTGTATGCCACAGAGGTTTTACTTTATAGGGCTGGAGAGTGATGGGAATAAGGGCATTAAGCCTTAGCCACCAGCTGGGCAGGGAATTCAGACGCTGCCAGAGCAGAATTGTTGAAATGAAAAAGTTATGTTTAGAATGAGTTCACTGGAACATGACCCTGTCTGCACAGGATTTCTTTCTTTCTTTCCTTTGCTATTAAGTTTTGGTAAGTGGCAGGCAAGTTATGGGTCAGATTCCTGATATGAAAGAAAAGAGAAGTAGAGTGAAATAAACATTTTGGAAGAGCAATTAACTAGGAAACAGGACTTAAGAAATGGCATCACTGCCTGCAATTTACCTCCTTCCCTGCTTTACTCTTGCCTTCATCAGAGTACAGGGACTGAGGAAAGAAAGGCTGACTGATGGGAGCAAGGGACAAACTTTGTCTTTACAAATATTGAGTGGTCTGGTTCAGTGTATCGTGTCTGGTGCAGGGTCTTAACTGCTTACCTTTCTTTCACCAGCACCTTTAATTAAGCTCCCTTAAGCGTCATCATGAGCATGGGAGCTTGGACTCTCTGTCCTCTGCTCTTTTTTGTACTGAACTGACAACTAGCCAGATTTTCCAAACCGTGCAACTCTCTTTTGTATCAGATTTTCCACCAGATGAAAGTGTGGGGAAGAAAAAGAGTGAATGTGTTTTTGATATATTGTTTCTTTTTTTTTTTTTGTAAAGCTGAAGAACTTTATGTCATGCCCATTCCCACTTTGATAATAAAGAAGTTGAGATTGTACCTTTGTTTCAAAGCCTGCTAGGTGAGAATTTCCCCCGTGGCTCCCGCAGGTCCACTTTCAGGACAGCAGATTGATTTAGTGGGAAGATGTTCTCCTGGTGCTGCAGGGAGGTGTGCAGCACTTGTGGCATCCTCTTCTCCCCAGAGGAGTCCCCGATAGCCCCATGTGCTTGGACCACACCATTCTGCAGTCCCAGGTGGGGCATGTTGATGAGATGTCACAGGCTGCACTTCCACCCCACAGTAAGCACAGAGCCTTAGAGAGTAGCTGATGAAGAGTTTTACAGTGGATATAAAGACATCCTGGACAGTAAGCAATTTCATGGAAGGCCTTTACTTTGGTGTTATGGCCACCCCAGGACATGTACAGCAAAAGGTACTGTGCTGAAATACAGTGCACCTGAATAAAAACTGCTGTCACAGCTGCAAAAGTAAACTAGACTCTGGTGAGATTTTGCCTCATTCTGGTCTTTTCACACTTGGGGATTCTTGTGAAAGTGAAAAAACATGTTTTCCATAGCTTGCAACAGAGGGAGCAGGGGCCCATTGCCAAAATACAGTCTGCTCAGACCATTTCAGATGCTCTAAAGTAGCTAAGCCACCCACACAGACCTGGTAGAGGGGACTTAGGGATCTGTGGAAGCTCCACACCCATCTAAAGCCACAGCTGAAGATCATGCCAGATACTCTGCTGCATCTGAAAAAGCATGAGAAGCCTATGTTGAGGCAGTTTAATGCTTCCATAGGAGTTGAAAGTAGCTGGAAATTTCAGGATCCAGCTGGGTTAGCATGACAAGCACTGTCATTCATGCGTTTTGTTTTGTGTGTGTGGCAAAAAGCAGTAGGAGACGTGCAGAAATGACCTTTAGTGACATGCACCTGGCCTTTCCCAGCTTTGACTTGCACATTGATTTTCCTTTTTAATATGTCCATATTCAGCTTTTCTAGAGAAATTGAGATTTTTCTAGATGAGTGTTACTAGAGATTACCTATGAGCAGTCATAATTAGCTGCAGCAACTGCATTCCTTCCGGTGTTGGAATGGGGGTAATCCCAAGGTGCTCTTGGCTGGCTGCTGTATGGAACCTATTTTCAGGCTCTTCTGTGGTGGAGGAAGGCATGAGCTCAGGCAAGTGGGATGAAGGATTGCCACAGTCACAGGACAATTGCCCTGCACAGGTTGAATAAGTCAAAGCATCCTTTCTATCTTATTTGCCTTTCCTGCTCTCTCTATGCCTACACAATCTAAGGGACTGAAAAGAAAAGAAAACATACACAGATAAGTGAAACTGATAAGTGGTTATAAATGTAGGACATATAGAAGTTTCCTGGATTTCCCACTGCTGATTTTTGCTGATTTATGAAAAGAACAGTCCTGGAAGAGTTTTCAAGGTTTGGTGCAATTACTAGAACAAAGATTCCAATTTTTGGATGCTCATTAAATGCTAAACAATTAGCACAATTGAAAGGAAAATATTACAAGAATAGTCAAAACAAAACTGCTCAAAAAGGATAACACTAGTAGAGAAAATGTTTGCTTGCTTTCTCTGTAAACAAGTTAGAAAGGTTATTTATTGACATAAAAACAGTTTATAAAAGATGAGGCTGGGATAGAACTTGAGCTCAAGAATTTTAATCAACATTATGTTCTGCTTCCAAATTCTTTGAGACTACACAGGGTCCTAAGAAATAATAATACTAGGAATAGAAAGAAAGCAAGAACTATTTTGCAGCCTTTGCTGTTTGTCTAGGTTCCACACTGTGATCCTCCCAAAACCTTCAAACAGAAGGAAAATAAGAAGGAAAGGGGGAAAAAAAATTAACTTATTTTTACATCTTCTTTTAAAAAATTACAATATAGGTGCAAGTGACATGGCTCAGACCTGCTAATTACAACTGCTTTCTGAGGCAAAACATATAGACAAGACAGGTACTGAATTCTGTGCTTCCATCAACTTGAGACCTCTGCACTTTCCCAGGTCTTTCTAGCTTGGGTTCTGTACAGTAGGAAAGCTTCCTGCCAAAAAACTTTATCTGAGTTGACATGTTCCCATGAAAAAAAACTTCAGTGTTGGTCCATAAACACTTCCTCATGAAGTAAATATATAAAATTCCACACTAGCTCTGCTCTGTGTGGTTTCTTGCTAAATATCAGACCAGATAGGCAAATAATTTTGACAGCATTTTTGGACACAGGAACTGTTCTAGAAAAAAAGATTCCATTGTGTCCTGTAGTAGAGCTACTGGAGAGGATATTGTCAAACTCCTATACCATACTACAGCAAGTAACCCTCACAGAAAGAAAACACATCTTTTTCTGCTGCTGGTCCCAGGAGCTCATCCCATGAGGCAGCATGGTTTACGATAGCCCTTGATCTTTTTATCTTGACTAGTAGTTAGCAGATCCTTTAATTACGCACAAGTAACATATTTTTTTTGTGAGATCTGTGAACTTCAGGGCTGGTTAAAGTAAAATGTTAGCTCAGATTTTTTGAGCCTTTTCAAAAGTAATTTCAAAGTTAGGTAAGCAGTTCAGAAACACCCATTGCTTTTATGCAGGTGGGACAACCACTAGTTCATATCCTGATCTCTTTGATTGCTTTTCCCAGGAAAGAAAGATTTTTCCCTTTTTCCAGGGCTGTTTTTCCCAGGCAGGAGAGGACTGCTAGTTTTCCTTATTGCGGGTTTGTTTTTGCTGGCAGGGTGGAGATAGGATGAATACTGGATAAAGAAAATTTCAGGGAAGATATTGTATCAAAACTTTCTTGTAGAAACATCTTTTGCATGTATTATGACCCCTATGTTGTATGTAGCAGAACATAGCAGAACAAACACACAAAATGTTGCCATTCACAACTTAATATGTTTCTGAAAGCATTTATTTCTGCCATGTTAAAGCATCTTCAGTTTTAGATGGCAGGAATCTCCATCATGCACTGTACTATTCAATTCATTAAGAAGTGGTAGCAAAAAACAGGGAGAATAGAAGAAAGATGATACAAAATAATCTGAGAGTAAGGTGTTGAGAAAACACAAATGAGCAACATGATTAAATCAGATTTAGAAAAACAGTTATCAGATAAATATCACCCACAATCTAGAAAGGAAATTCAAGAGAAATACTTAGAACGAAATTGTGTTCAGCAAGAGAAATTACAACCAAATACATTAGTTTTCAAAGCAGCCAGAAGATTTCTAGGTCTTGCCTGCTTTTGTGTTATGATCTAGATATGGCCTGAGTTGCTTCAATTATAAACCTGAGATGTTATGGTGATATATGCAATAAAATGCCATTTCTAACTGTGTATTCCAAACCCAAATGCATTAATTAAAGGAAATTATAGGGTTTGTCAGGCAGAAAGCCTATGCTGGCCTGTAGAGGCTCTTGTCCCCCAGCTGTTCTTCAGGGTCCTTCAATTCAGATCCATTGCTGCACTACATTGCAAAACAAGGTCAGTTGATGGTAACTCACAGGAGCCCATTCTACTCTGCTTCACAATGGGGCAACAGCACAGGCACAGTGAGCTACTGTGTCTCAGCTGACAGTCTGGAGCAGACAGCTGGATTGTGCCTCTTTTATCGTGTCACAGCCTGGGAGGCTAAGTCATGGCACGATTTACGTCCATAAACTCCACACAGTATCATTCTAGGCAAAGACATGTCTCCAGATGAGGGAGTCATGAGAAAAGACCCCCATAATAAAAGGCTTGGTTTATTTATACATCGAACAAATATCAACAGTATAAAAATTATGACTAGGGAAAGATACATGTGAATATTTAAAAGACATAAATACTAATGAACAACTGAACTGTTTTTCACAGTGCAGATGGACACTGGTAGGAGCAGACAGCGCTGCATCCTGGAGAAGAGTTTTTATTTCTTCATTATTGCATAAATTGCAAGCATACAGCTCCCAGTCAGCGACAGAGACCCAACTGTGCTCGATATGATCCCGCATGTGGCCTGTGGCAAGTAACTCAGGTTTTTACGTCTCTGACTCAGAACTTATTTATTTCATGGGGGGCTGTTATGAAACTCAATTAACACTTGCAAAGCTTTTGGAGGGCAGTTGCAGCATAAGTGTGAGGTATTATATAATGGGATGAAATTAAGGACAGTGAAGTCTGATTATCAAGGAAAAGAAATCCCAACAATGTAATCTGTTAGATTGGGGAATAATGCCATAGGGGAGGAAGTGGATGACTCATTGCTTGAGTCAATTAATTCTGGGCTGGATGTGGCACCAGCAAATATAATGTAGGGCACAACCTTCTAGTAGGAGAGATATGGTACACATGACCTTATTTCTGTGATCTTGTGCTTGGCTGTATAACCAACTAAGATTATATGAGCTCATATAAACTTTACATCATTTCTCATGTGTTTCTCATGTGTTTAAGGACTCTCAAAACATTGTTGTGGTCTGTGCTCAATTGATGAATACTTAATATACTAAAGTACTGGAGATCATTAGCATTCCTGAGGTTGTCTGGCATGCTTTGTTTATGCAGTGTGGAAATGGGAAATATTTCTTTCAGCCTTTATGAGATATTGGCAGTGTCACCTCTTATAACCATCAGACTACCAATTATTTGACAAAATATGCTGATTATTGAAATTGCACTGTTAATAAGCATCAGTGCCAGAATATTACTAGGACCTAGAGCCTGTGCCACATGGAGGACACAGACCATGTAGTGGGTGCTGTGCAAGGGTTGGTTCTCTCCTCACTTCCCTAAATCACAGAATTTGTGGACTGATCTGTCCTTGTTATCTTCCATATCCTTTATGACTGGTTATCAATACAAATTTTTATTTCCAACTGCAACAGCTAATTTATCTACTTATGTCCTTGCTAGAAACTGGGGATGGATTGCTTGGTTTTAAGAGGATTGCAGAGAGGAGGAAAATGGAACTCTTTTTAAAGAAACAACACTCAAGCCTATGCTCCAGTCACACCCAGCCTACCTTGATTAAGTTTCTTTGTTAGGAGCCCACTTCTCTTCCTTGTTTAAACCATGAAAGGCAACAGGCACTCCTTGAGAATGATTTAGATTTTCAGCATCTCTGTGAAAGGATCTTATCTTCACTGAACAAAAAAAACCCACTGAAACATACTTCATACCATATCCTGATATACCTAAGTGTACCTTGAGCTGGACTGTGTCCACTTAGAGATATTTGGGAAAACAATCTTGGAAGACATAGCCTGGGAGAAGTGCTTAAATATGATGATGCAATTCAGTCACTAGGTTTGAGTGACCCTGACGTGCATTTGCCAACTTCTGTTCAGCTCCAGAATATCTGAGTCTATGGTAGCAATACACAATGTGCAAAAACCTAATCTGATGCTGTTGTGCTTGACCAGGTATATCAATATAATAGAAACCTTCTGGACTGGTATATTGATATCCATTAGTACATCTACTACCTTGGTCCCTAATAATTTCCAGTGCTTTAATTTTTTTTTTTTTTGCAAATTGGTCTACCCCCTAATTTCCTGCTTGAGAGGGTGCACCATAGAGAAGGATGATCCTCACCAATGATTGAAAAGTACTTTCTGGGGCCCCTGCACAAAGGACTTGCCCATGGCCCATCACAGCCAGTCCAAGGCCAGCCAGACCCCTGATGTGGCCAGCCTGAGGCCAGCCTGTAGCAACCAGCCAGACATGACAGTGTGTTGCTGATGGATGTTTGCTGTGGTGATCTCTTGGGGATGTGATGACATTAAATTGAACAAACAAAGCAGTGGCTAATTGACTCATCAGTAAACAGTCAGCTAAACAGAATTAAATGGAGAGAAAACTCAGTGAAATTATTTAATAGGAAGCTCCTGATGACAGGGTTTCATTAATTATATCTTCACACAGGCAAGGAGGTACAAAATGACAGCCTGGAAAACTTTCAAAAGGTTTTTGGAAAAAGCTATCCAAGTTCCAGGAGAGGTTGGCATTTTCTGCTTGGCTTTTTTACCCCGAAAGGTAACACAAGTTTCTATGAGCAAGAATTTTTAATGCTTTTTAAATTTATAAGCTGAAAAATAAAAAATACATTTTGTATGCCAGAGACACAGACCTTACACACTCCCCTCATCAACATAAATCAAAATTTCTAAACTATCCAACATAAAACCAATCTTCAAATGAATTAACAGAATTTTAATAGGTAGTTTTTGACTTCTAGTCAGTATTTCAGTAAAAAGAAGGCTACAAACCCCAGAATTTCACTCAAGGCAAGTCCTCTTTTCAACATTAGCTCTATACAGAGGTGGAAATTTGGCTTAAAACTCAACCATCTCTTTTTTCTTGAGGCTGTTTGAACATAGCACCTCTCACACAAAATTTCTGAAAGTATTTTGTGATGAGCCTATAGATGTAATTGTTACAGAACATGTCTTAATGAACCATTTGCGTCCTGTGGTAAGCCTTAGAAACATTATTACTGTGATGTTTCTTTTAACCACCACTTTGCTAAAATAATTGTTAAAGTTCAGAATGAAAACTACCACAAATGAAGGACCTGTATCACTTTAAAAGTAGTAAGTCTCCAATTCGACAGGCTCAGCTGCTACTTCCCTTTTCATGTTCCCAACAACACCCTAGCAGTTTTATGAGCAGCTGCGTTAGCACCACACATTTTTAAATGGCATTTGTTGTGAGCGGTCTCAGCTTCCTGCAGCAGTGCAGGCCTGTGGTTATCACACACCTCTCAAAACAGCCACAGAGGTGTTCCTTCAAAGCTGGCTATTGCAACAATGAGCAGCATCTAGCTCCTGGTTATTTCTGCCAGATTAATTCCTGTCCATTAGCTGGAAGACAGCTGTAGCCCCATCCAAAATTCAACTTCTTCCTCCCAGAGAGCAGCCTATGATTATGCCATTTGCAGATTACTTTCCTCTTGACACTTGCCTGTATGCAGAAGACCAAGGATTTCCACTGGCCTCTGTGGGAGAAAGAGCCCAGGAAAAATTTTCTCCTCTCTCAGCATAGCTATAACAATCCCTTGTGTGTAACATAGTTAACTATAGCAGCGTTCTTTGATTTGACTTCTCCCTTCACATCCAGGCCCCTGTTCTGTCTTAGTAGCTCTTTTTCCACATCTCCAAGTTCATCTTTCTCTCATTTCCAAATAGAGAGGTTTTAATGCATGAATCAGCTAGCCTCCTCTCCTTAAATTTGTACTGCCTTTCCTGCTGCCTCCTCCTGATCTCCCACAACTCCCAGGCAAACACCATGGAGCTAAAAAAATCCTTTCCATTGCTCTGATCTCAATCCTCTCTCCTCTGAACCTCTGGCATTTGCCAGACCTTCTTCAGCATCTGTGTTAACAAGTTTCTTTCTGAGGGATTCTTTCACTGCCATTACTTGACTGAACCTTCTTTTCACTCCTTACAAAGAATGCCTCATGACAATCCCATATTCTTTGCATAGTCAGCCAAGAAAATTTTTTGCAAACAAAAACCTCTTCTGGCACAGCTGTGTTTCTTTTGCCATGGTGGGAAGGATTTTTAAAAGTTTACAGCCCTTCCTGGCAAGGACCTGTAGTCAGAATCTAGATTAAACATACGAAAATATTTATGGCATTATTATTCAGGAAAAGCAGATATAATTTGTGGAGGATAAATTTCCAGTTGTGGTGATACACAATGCCTGGGCTAGTTCCTTAATCTTTGCAAGAAAATAATTCCTGCTTCTTAGAGGTCCACACAATTAACATCACCTGTCCAAACTTCCACAATAATTACTTGTATAATTTTAATCAGAGGAATATGCTTATTCCTTTAAATCCTGATTAAGTATAATTGCCAACTATAAAACATTCCTAATGTTTTTATTTGGAGCAGCTTCTGATGGCTTTGTATCAAGCCAATTGAGATCCTTGAGATGCGCTAAAAATGACTTTCAAGCAGGAGTCCAAATGGCTCAGAAATCTGCTGTGTATGTGGAGCCTGTGAATTTTAAGTCACTGGTTTAACTCAGGGGGTACTGAAGATTTTCAGTGGAAAAGATGGTGCTGCTGCTCCGTCTGCTGTCGAATGCCCATAATACTCACAACTTCTGATTGTTATTACTTGTACCATTAATGAGCAATGGCTTCTGCTTTTCCCTTTCTTGCTATTGTTACTACATCCTCCTAAGCAGCACATATATTTTATCAGTCTGATGGTTTCTATAGGTGATATAGAATTTATGGAAGTCAGCAGAAATGGTTTTTCACACTGCTTTCTCAGGAAGGAACTATCTCAATTTAGATGAGTTTGGTAAGTTTCCTTGGTAGAAAGCAAATTATGTTCTATAATCGATAACCTCAACAGGAAAGGGTGATAGTGAATAGATTTTAAAAGTTAAAATGCCTTTGACTAAGGTGAGTGAAATGTCAGGCCTTCCTACGAAACAGAGTAGCCTCAGATCTTGGTGCTTATGTTACTGCCATTCTGTGCATGAACAGGAAATACTTAATTCCCTATGTTCCTTTAAGAATGTAACCATTTTATGAAGAAGACACATACATGCAAATACCAGGGACTTTACATGCATAGGTGAGGAAACTGGATGAACAAACTACCATTTTAAGCTCTTCTGCTGAAGAAACTAAATTAGGAGTTAGGCGATTCATAGATTTCTAAACTGGACTGGAAAAATGTATTAGTTTAGCAAATTATTTCAGCTGACAGCTGCTGAAAAAATATTTTAGGTTTGTTTGTCTCAGGCTAGAAAGTTCAGTAGCTTTAGCTGATTTCTGGGTTGGTGAAGGACAATAGGCAAGTTAATCAGAACATATAGGCACAGAAGGGATAAACATTGTGCTAAATTTAGCAAGGCATTCTTCTAGATTGCTTGAGCAGCAGTAGATGTAACTGCTCTCTATATTAGGATCAACCATCACAATGAATTTACAGGAGTCCCAAGGGCAGTTGATTTAATTGATGCTGCCATGGCTAAATGCCAGTTTTTCTATTGCCGGGTTACCCTGGTTTTCTGTTTTTCTTAGTCAATAACCACAAAATGAGAGCAAAAAAATTAAATATAAGCTATAAACATAGATAGATACATACATACATATATTTGTCAAAAATGGGTTGGGGAGGAGCAAAAAAAGGAAAAAACTATTGAAATGATGGTGATTCTGTCAAGATTTTGTTTTGCATTTCTTTCGTCTTACACAAAGTTGGATCAAGTAATGAAAGAATATAAATTTATTCAGAAGTGCAGGACTAAAGACTAGGCAGGTCTGTATCCTTAAATACAAATGCACAAATAAAATAACAGTGGAAAATTTCTTCTGACCTTTAAATTGACTCACAGGGAATTAACATCAGTGGGAGTTAATGGGCTTTAACATTATTAACTGTCTTATTAACTGATTGAAGAGCTTACTGGCAAACTGACTAGTTGTGCAATTAGGTGTACAGAGAAAAAGAAATCCATCAGCCATTAATCCTTCTAGTAGGAAAAAAAAAAGGGTAATACTTTCTTTTCCAAATTGGGAAAATGTTTAAGGTGATATGGAAGGAAATCATTCTATGACAAAGCCTAGGTTTATATTCCCCTGGAATTATTTGCATGAGATCTGTGATAACTTCTTCCAGGTATCTCTCAGATGGAGGAAGAAAGGGCTTGAGATGTTGGATCCACACTTGAGTTGCTCCAAATGCAGTGTCCTGCGGTATGTCCCTATCAGGTCTCCTTAAGACAAAGATTTCCTTCAAGACCACAGGGTGAGACTCTGAGAGGTGGTGTAGCTCCCTTTACAGTAACAGCTTTATTATAAGTAGATTATGCTGTCAGTTCTTACATTTCTGGGTAACAGTTGTGAATTTGTATGTTCCACATATCCATTAAGCTTTATGCTGGCATTACCATTTTCATCTTTCTTTTCTGCCTCGATTTACAGTCCACTTAGCTCTGTTTACTGGCTTGGGATTACATAGTCAAAGCAGATGAATATCAACTTTTTAATCAGAATTACCATTGTGGTGTCATGTACTGTGCTTCTTTGTTATGGGTTAATGTGAAAAATTTTGGCCATTGCTAATTTTTGTTCAACTTATAAAATGTTAGCTCATGACATTATATGTCATTCTGGCTGGCACTGGAAGCACTGAATGTCAATTATTTTGAATAAATGAAGTAAAAAAAATAGATAGGAAAAAACTTTGGAAAATTCCAGCTGAAATTAATCATCATTAATCCTTCATTTTCACGCATTTGACAAAGATGAGTAATCTAGTCACTAAATTGTTTTTTTTCAGAAAACACTTTTGCAGCTTGTTTTATCAAGGCATATATTCAAAGCAACAAAACCAATGCAACTCTTCAAAGTCTGTGTTTCAAGGCTGGTTTGTGTTTTGTCTGCTAAACAACTGGCACTGAAAACGTCAGAAGAGAGAAGCAGCCATTGCATGGGTAGTGCCTGTCTTGGAGTGTAAGCCAACTCTTCCATCTACCATTCATTGATCCTTCACTCAAACCTCTGGAAAGCTGAAGCAAAGCTTCTGCCCTTGCCACTTCTTATACATTATGTTCTTTGCATGGCAACTTTCTCTGTGCTTTCCAGCTTTTAACTGAAGGCTCAGATCAGATATTAGGATGAAATTCTTTACTGTGAGTGAGGGTGGTGTGCAACCGGAACAGTTTACCCAGGGAGGCTGTGGACTCCCTAGCCCTGGGGTGTTGAGGTGTTCAAGCAGGCTTTGAGCTAGATGATGATGAAGGTTCCTTCCAAACCTAATCACTGTATGATTCCACCTTTCCATCTAAAGGCCTTTCATGGCTGCACTCTTCGAGGGTAGACTCTTCCCATAAAGAAAGTAAAGCATCCCAGAAAGTGTTTTTACATGCGGAGTTGGTTTCCTCTGTATGTGAATCAGCACAAGTAATTGCATCAGTTAAAATCTGGTTTATGGGAAGAAATGCTGGTGGTTTTACCTGTTCATACAGATCTAAAATGGCTACTCCTGCTTTGCTGATCTCAGAATAAATAGAAAGTACAGTTTTTTAATGAATGCATCCAACAAAAATACTAGTCAAACTATGGAGAAGAACAGACTAGAATATGGGCCTTTGTTTAGTGTTTTGACTATCACTAAGAATAGTGTTTGATTCATAATTTTGCTTCTGTCAGTTTCTATTTCTTGGGTTTGAAGAGAGAAAAGCATGTGACAGATAGTCATAGTATATTTTAAAATTTACAGCGGGTTTATTTGAATATGGCACTGTGAACATGGCAGTTTCCCTTTATAGAATCAAGAGAAAATACAGTGACATACTCTGACAGGATACTTTGTTACCTGTGGAAATTTGCAGTGTGAATTAGTATATTGCAAATATTAAAGATGTCTTTTAATAGGGGTATAAGCCTTGTGATAATACAAACATTATAAGGAGATGGTACTGATTTACAGCTTTCTAGCTAAAGATAGGAAAGTTTTTGCTTTGTTTTGAGATGAAATATAAAATGTAAAGCTCACTTGAGACCACAGCCTTTAAAATACTTAGAATCAGTCAGCTGAGGAATTAACTTATTCTTAATAGGAGTTAACATAAGCTATTTCAAAGCTCTGTGTTTACATAGGTTACAAAAGTTGAAAGCAGTTGGACGTACTTCATGCACTATTACTACATACTATCTGTGTAAGTAATGGAATTTTGTAAGTGCTATGTACAGTAAATAGCCTACTGAAAGGAAAAATACAAGAAACATGAATAGCAGTAACTTGTTAACTAGGGTAGGTTAACTCTTATTGTGATAAGGTTGACAGGCTTATTAATTAATGACCAAGATTTAGACCAGGTGCATGAGATTTCTTTTAGCTGCAGTTTATACTGGGGTGTAACAAATGCTGATTAAAAAAATATTACTTACTCTAGAAGTTAATTTGGTGCCAGATATGCATTTAGGGCCCTATTCTTCAAGCTGCTTAGTGTTCCCTGTGAGGCAGTCATCAACTAGGAGGAATACTGGACCCCTTCTTGAAGGACTAAGTGCTGAGGACACTCTGACTTTGATCTTTTTTAGTTCACAAGAAGCCAGAGGCACAAAGTGCTATAAATGCTTACTAGATTCAATTTTGTAGTGTTACTTATGCACAGAATTCAGGGGTTTATGGTTTAGTTTTCTTGAAGAACTGTTTGGGACTAATGGTACTTCCCACCTGACATATTGTCTTACCCTCTGGACTCTCATAACATTTCTCAAGCAACTGAAAAGCCTTTCTATTTCAAAATGCCCTTAGTTTCAGAAATAGCTGCTTACTCTCTCATGTCCATTCAAATCTGGGCCACTGATAAACCACTCTGGAAAGCCTGCAATCTTTTAGAACCAGTACTACAAAAACAAGATAATGATCAAACACAGATTGTTTCCTTTGCTGAGCTGGCATTTCACAGTCAGAGGAATTGTGAGATATTGTTACAGTCCTCACCCCTTTTCATCATTCCTAGTCATTATTTCATTCTTCTCAGATTATAGCTCTTGTTCTGCCACCTAAATATCTGTATCCTTTTTATAGAACTCAAGCAGAAATAGTCTGGGACACTGGATGCTAAACTTTGAGTGATTTAGGGGAAAATTTGTCCTTTTCTGGATATTCTGCAGGTGAAGCATCCTGACAGAGAAGTCTGGCTGCACTCTGGAAAGATAGAGAATTTTGGTTTGCAGGTAACTCAGGCTTTTTGTAAACATGGAAAAAAAAAGACGGTCATCCTCTCAACAAAACTGACTAGTGCCTAATTTCTAAGTTCATGGTAGAAAAAGTCTCCAAAGGGAAGTGTCTGGTGTCCTGTAAAGAAAATGGCCAAAAAAAAAAAAAAAAGGGATTTGAAAGCCTCTATGGAAAGATCTGACCTGCCTGATTATGGCATCTCAGCTTAGGATCTAATTTGTCAATTTTCTAGGGTGAATGCATAATTTAAGGGAAGGTATCTTTCTTATTTCAAGTTAGAATGCTTAGACCCAAAAGACAGTCATAAGTCATGCAGATACTGTTTAAAAAATCAAAACTGATTTTGATTCATTCCCTGAAATGCTTCAGTGGTCTACATGTCTCAATATCATGTTTCCATCTCTTCCATCATTTTGTCTCAATATCATGTTTTCATCTCTTTCATCACTCTGTTCCTTACAGAGTTATATGATTACTGCCTTCAGTCAGTGAGGGTCAAAATATTACATATGGAAACTGGGAATGGTTTTGAGAGTCTTGCTCTTTTGTTCAAGTCCCCTACAATGTGGATGTACATGATCAGTAATCTCAAAGAGCTGTAGTAGCAAGTATCCTTTTCACTCAGCTGATCAGGGCATTGATTATACAAAAAAAAATTTCACTGATAATCTCTACAGCACCCACATTTTCAAACTGTCAAAGAGGCAAAATAAAAGCATATGGTCTCCTGATTTCCTAAAATCTACTATAAAGAACATAGATCCATTAAATACACCAACTGCTTCAAAACATCACAGTGGTGTGTTGCTTCTGAGCCTGTTTAGCACTTGCATTGGTGTGTAATACTGTAGGCCTTACTGCAGATTAGAATGAGGCAATGTGTTGCCAGTTTGAAAAGTGTTAACAATTAAAAAAGTGCCAGTCAAAGCAAAAAGATGAAACATTACACAGCTATTAAGAATATTATTCAGTCCTTTTAAATGATTGCCAATTTAGATAGTTCTCTTGTTAAATAATTCTTTTTAGATATTGTACCGAATGCCAGTTTTCAAGAACAAGACAGTCCACAAGCTTAGCTCATTAATGAAGACACAACCTGGTAGGTAATTTCATAATTAAAATGGGTATTTTGAGCACTAGGTTGACCTTTGCTACATATCCAACTCTCAGTCAAGTAAGAAGCTTTATGCAAAGGAATTTTAAAGCTAAATTGTAAGAGAAGAAATTGAAAGGAAGCCATGGTTGAACATTTTGCCTGTTTTTGAGCAGAACAGCCTTAAAATGGTCTGTTTATTAACACAGTGGAGAAAGGTTTGTGTAAGGTTAATGTTAGAATCACTTAGGATGGTAATTCCTTCTGCAAAGCATCTGCATAAATTAGAAAAAGCTGCCAGATTTCCATCTGTTAGCAATACAACTTCAGTCACAAAGACAACTGTCGTGACAACCACACTGCGTTAGTCTTTCAAATAAAACCTGTTAAAAGCTACTGCCCTCCAGCCTCCACCCACTGCAGTTAACAGCATTAAATAGCACTCTAACTGGTATTTATTTTCTTAGGCATTCCTCACTTGTGCAGCTGCTGGCACACTGGCCTTTGATTTTAAATAACCTCAACAGGATAAGAGTTTACAGTCTCTGAAGGTCATGATGTATGTGAAGTGCTTGCCTGAGAAAAACATCCAACCTGAACTTTCTCAAGCTGATGTTACTGGATTCTGTATACTTGTCTCTCACCTATTTTGCATGGTCTCACGTCTGGGAACTATGATGGTTCAGATTATTTCTTCCAGATGATGGCAAACCACAAAGAGACCACTGAGGCTGTTCTGGACAACAGGTTTAGGTTTAAAGGTGGTGGGAATCACCTTTAGGGCCTTTTTACCCTCCTCATTCAAGCTCCTCCTGCAGTTTTTGATGAACTTGGGTGGCACAGCAAGTTCAGGCTAGTTTCAGTTCATCCATGAAATCTGTGCTGACAACAATATCAAAGCTATTAGAAAATTCATTTGTGGAAGGTCTCTCATTCAACAGTCTATTTTTACTCAGGCAATTCAGCATCTCAGGGCAGCACATGTAACGCTTACTGACCTTTGAAGAAATAGGCTTAATGTTTTTAAAGCCCTCTTCAAAATGTGGATATACAAATGAAAATACTTACTTGTAAGAGTAGAATTATTTTTGTGTTGTTTGGAACTGTTGCACTCAGGTGGACTGGCCTGCTCTCAGTGACAGATCACTGGTGGGGCCAGAAGTGCTGGAACCCTTCTGTCGTCCATGGGGGAGATGTCTGTCCTGTCCTGCACACTGACACTGACTACACAGCTAGGATAGAAGAAGAGAGTAAAAATGATTCTCAAATGTTTGTAACTTTAAAAGGAAAGAAGAAATTTCTTGTTGGAGGCTGAAAGGAACTATTCAGGAACTACTAAGGAGTGTAATAAAAGCTTGATGTTGTCCCCTAGATGTTTAAAAGTGGCCGTTAAAAAGGTCCTTCACAAGAACAATGCAGAATACAAACCAAATATCTAAAGCAGTGATGTGCTTAGTTATTGATGTCAGCAGAATTTCCGTAAATAATATTTATTTTACTTTCATACATAAACTTTAGATTTAGTTGTGTTAATCCTTACAGAAGGAGAAGATTGTCACTCCCAAGGTTTCTTCCTCTGGGCTTCACCATATGTTCTATTTTGTAGTGGAAGTATTTCTGATATTTAGTGTGATGACAAAGGACATCAGACATCTAAATATGAGATGTAATTTTTTTTTAATTAAAAGGACCCTTTCTAAAGGAAAAAAGAGCAAAGCCCCCTGCATCTTGTGGTTAGGTCACCTGAAAAGATTAAGATATAGAATTTCTGATATTCTTCAGCACAGGATACAAAGACAGTTCTCATGTCTGCTGGAAAGCATATGTCTGCTGGGCTGCATAGTAGCTCTTTATGAATTTAACTTATTTTGTCTGACAAATACTTGCTACCTGAGTGCCATATGGAACATTTTTGTTGGGCTCAGTGGGCATCCTTTCAGGTTCCTGTCTGGATGACTTCTGATTTCATGTCAGTTAAAATGAACTCACCTTCCTTGTCTTGTCCTTGCTCCCCACTTGTTCTTTTGCATTGGCATCTGCACGGGGAAAGAAACAACAGCTCAGCTCAGGGCAGGGAGGGGACTCCTGGGAAGAAGTGGGATAGAGGGGGAGGTTATCTACACTGCTGCGCTCTGTGGGTGCTCAGGTTGCATATGGGTGAGCCATGTGCTGGTGGTGGAATGGTGCCAGGCAGAGGTACAAGAAGAAACCAGCACCAGCCCTCCTTGCAAACTCAATGCAGAAGCAAGGCAAGGTTTTATTGACACTATGAGGCACAACAAATCTGTTCAATGCAAAGAGATGATGCAGTTTAACAGTGGGGTGCTAGGACACAGTAACAGTAATATCCTGGGTTCAAAATGAACATCACTGCCCTCTGGCTGGCTCAGATGTGCTGAAAGTTAGTCAATAATGACACAGCACCTTCAAAGCATTTACAGTGTTGGCCAATTAAAATTCCTTCCCTAGCATTTTTATTCATGTTTGTTAAGGGTTAGATCAGGCTTTTAACTTTGAGCAAAGAGCTGTGGGAGGCTGGCTGGAGCAATGCTCCTTCCAGCACATCCCTCTTATGTGGGAGGCATGATGATAATCAGCTGCAGCTCTTTCCAGAATGCTGCTTGCAAAGGGGGCAGGGAAGGTGACACTGCAGCCGTGCAGCAGCTGAGATGACAGGCAGCCCGCATCCCAGGGTCCCTTCTTGTTAGGCTGGTGGTTGACTTCCTGCAGCACCAGTTGTATCCTTATCTGCCTGCACCCAGGGCTATCCTGGAACCAGGCAGAGTGTGAGGGTGGAGGAACAAGTTTTGGCTGGAGGAACATCACGTCCAAGGAAGGGGAACAGCCTGAACCCTTTGCCTCTAGTTCCTCTCTCCCTACTGGGTTAGGTGGAGTTGCCTGGCCCAGAGGAAGGTCGTTCACTGGAAAAAGGCATTTGCTGCTGGGGTGCGTCTCCTGCAGGACTGGAGACTTCAGCAAAGGCTGCTCTGGCCTCTTCAGTGGCAACTCTGTAATCTACTGCTCCAAACTTCGCCAAAACAGTGTCTTGTGGTATTAAAAATAATCTCTGGAGTTTCCTCTAAGCAATTGCTTAGGTGACAGCAAAGTTTGGGCTTCTAAATGCTATTGCACTATCTACCAATACAGTAACAGTTAATGTCACCACCCTCTAACAGCATTAGCTCGACCTGTAAACAGATAAAACAGAGACTGCTGGTGATGTAACTTTGTTGATCATAAGATTAGAGATCCTGCTGGTCTTTGTTTGAGCCCTTTAAAGAAAATTACAGAGATTAAATAGAGAATTTCCAGTGATTTTATTATTAGTGCATAATATGTTTACTTAGCCCTGATTAAACAAGATAACTTGGTTAAAAAAAAAAAAAAAAGAAAAAAGAAAAAAAAAGAAAAAAACATGCTTTCATCAGCTCTGGAAGGGATAAACAAACTGGGGAAGCTTTCCAGCACACTTCAGTTACACAGCAAATGTGACTATATCAGTGCAGGAGCCAGCTGAAAAAGGATCAGGATTCTGGAACAGAATTCATGTGCTTTTGAGTGCAAGTCCTGAATTCTCCCAGCAGTGCAACAGGAGACTGTGCAAGAGGCTCTTACTCTTTGTGCAGGGAGCCATTAACAGTAGGGATGTGATTTTACTGTGTGATGGGAGGGGGTGTATTCCCTTGGGTTAGGATCCAAAACACACCAGGTAGTCACTTTCTGCTTCAAGAAAACCTTTCACATTAGAATAAATGTTCAAACATGGGAGACTGAATGTAATTATTTACATTAAATGCACATGCTTTTTCCTGATTTTTTTCCTCCTTACTGGAGGTGTGTGTATGTTCCAAAGCCAAGCCCTGAAGGCCTCTTTCTGTCCAAACCCCCCAAGAGTGTTTAAGCAGGGGCTTTGTGGCTCATAAGTAGCTTTTTCTTCCTGGTAGCTCATTTTCCAGAGTTCAGGTAATGATTATATAATTTACTACTTTGGGCTGCATCTTTTAAAGTCACAGTCCAAAGTGAAGATTATATTATTTTCACTGATGTACTCATCAGTGAACAAAAGCAAAATTTCTGTGAAGTTTAATTCCAATTTTCAAGGTTTTTTTGTTTTTTTTTTTTTTAAGACTATGACCATGTTCTCAGAAACAAAAAAGAACAACCAGTGGACCGAGTTAAAAGCACAATTCTAAGGCAAATTAAATTGTCAAGCAGCCTCATTGCTGGGACAGTCCAGAGTCAAGGAAAACACAGCTGCTGGTATCTCTCAACTGTAGATGTCAGGCCCTTCACACTGCTTTAGTGTTTTGGAATAATGTAAATATCCACCTCCAAGCAAGAAGCTGGTGTCTACATCCTCAGAGAATGCAAGAGGAAAATGCAAAAAAAAGAGAATGCAAGAAGAAAGCTGTGCTGTGTATCCAGAATTGCATCAAGGGCAATGGAAAACTTCCACAGTTTGCTCCTAATGAATTAGCTAGAGTACAAGGAGCATGAGCTGGTATACTATGGAGCAAAATTTGTGCTGACTGTGTTTGAAAACTGGTATAGGTGCTCTTGTTCTGCAAGACTCACATATTGCCTCAACCCCCAGGCCAAGTCCATGACCGTGAAAAACATCAATGTTCTGGGATGCACAAAAAAATCAAGATGAAAAAAAGTTTATTCTTGGTCTTTGTTCTTGAAAAAAGTGCTGTCTCAACTAGTGCTGTCTTCTTTTTATGTGTGGCTCTGTATATTGAACTGTTCTGCTTTAGTATCTCCACACAAGGGCTCAAAAATAAATGAAAGGGGATCAGTAACACCTTGGCAGACGTGGCTTTATGTAGACTGAAATAGAAAACTAATGCCATGATCCTTGTTGTATGTTGCATATCTCCACTGTTTTAGAAGAAGGACATTATGAAAATCCTTTGTGATTTCAGTGGAGGGAACCCACTTAGAATATTAAATGAAAACATTTCTTCATGGTATGCAAAGGCAGCTGTCTGGCTCTGCAGGTGCAAAAAGCACCTGCAAGAAAACAGAGATGTTCCCTCCACTGACTTAAGAAGAGCTTTATACCTGCCCTGTTTGTAATGATAGCAATATCTGTTAAGTTCTCTGCTCATTACAAGGTAATTTTCAGAAGACCTGTGTTGTAGATTCCTTTATGCTGCAAGAATTAATCATTGAGATCAGACAGAGAAGTCTGATCTTGGTCTTAATATTGCTCCTCACTACCATCTCTGACATGACAAAATTATATATAAATATATAATATATAGATATACAAATAGTATATATACAGTTAAGTTATATATAGATATAGTTAAGATAAGCAATGCGCGTGCTGAATATGACTTGATTCCATTCTGTGGGGGTTTAAAACTAAGCTTTGCCTGCTGGGAAAAAAAAAGGTCTCCCACCATGCCTTGGAAAACCCCAAAGTTGGCTGCTCTGTGGTAGCTGCCAGTTCCTGGACTGGTTTAATTTTACTACAGGCACAAGGATGCTTATTTCTTCCTCAGTACTAATTAGTCCACATGGAACGACGTTCTGAGGGATAAGAGTGAGGCTGTCCCAAAGGGCTGCAGAGACACACTGGGGCTTTCAAGCCTTGGAATCTGCCCTTACATTTGTCAAAACTGTGAAGGGATCCTACAGATTAATAATTCCAGATGGCAATGCTATGATACTGAGTGAAAACCGGCTGTTTCAATCAAAAAACCATCAGTCATCCTAAGTGCACAGATCTGCTTCATATGTGTTGTTAGTCTTCAAAGCATTTCAAAGAATCTTGAAAAAAAATTTTTTAAAGAAATTTTGATGCAGATTTTCTTCTCTCCCAATATTAAAGCTAAAATTTAAATGTTTTAACACCATTTTATAATTCCAAAAGTTTCTTCCTTGTTTAGGAATTATATTTTTTATAGTTTTCTATTTCTGTTTGGTTTTTTTCCTTGACAAAATTATTTTGAGTATAAAAAATGTTGAAAGGATTTCTTAAATGACAACAAAAATTAAGAGGAAAAAATAGCTACAATTATTGGGCAGTTTGCTATAAAAGTTTTTTCTTAAGCAAAATGTTTTTAGCTTCAAGTTCCTCTGCAATGTGAATTGCTTTTTCACTAATTACTACTTTTCAACATAAAAATGTTCTTCCCATGCCTTCTTTCCCGTCAATATACTGAAGGGGAAAGTAAAGAACTTTTTTCTCTGTACTGCTGGTATTGGAGTTGGCAGCCAAGCCCACATTCATAGCAGGCAAACTGTTATTTGCTCCCTTTAGAACATATCAACTGTAAATGTTTATAAAGTGCAACACAGTGAATAATTCAGATATAAGTGGAAGGGAATAAGAAAAAGAAGTATTGTCTGAAGAATTACTTGGCCAGTGTAAACTTAGAAGCTATGAAAGTTTGCTTAAAACCTCAGCAGTAAGGTGGAAAGGTAACATACATTTCACCTGATGCTATGCATGACTTGCTCCCTAAAACTCTTTTATAACTGAACTTAATCAAGATCTTTAAGATCCCTAATCAAAGATCTTAGTACAAGCACCTTAATCAAGTATTCATTACACTTGAAGGGACATTGTTTCAGTAGGCAGTTATCTTTTGGAAATGATGGTCTTTTCCCATCCAAGATAGTTAATTTGGATGACATACTCAGATTTCTGATTAGTAAATTTGGGAATAGACAAGTACTGAAACCTCATGAGTACCTGAAGGGGACAAAAATTTAAGTAGAAAAGAACATTAAAGTTAGAAAGACCAAAGGGTTTTTCTTCCAAACTGTGCTGTATACTTCCTGAAGGCTCAGCACTGTTTGTAAATCCTAAATTCCCAGCTTGAGATCATGGCTGATCCACATGAGGGAAAATTAAATTAAATAAATGTTTTCCAGTGTGAGAAATAAAGAAAGATTGGGGATTTTGTACTGGGTATTGTAGAAGAAAAGTGCTAAGGTTTTGTGCTCTGTTGATATTAAGCCTTGCTTATCTGATAATGAAAATGGCAGCTGGAAAAATTCTAGTCTATTACTGTTTTCACAGTGGATTGGTTCTACAATAACCCTGCCATATCCAGGGCCACTGTTAATTCCACTTATTTTAGGAAGGTCACATGTCAGGAATCAGTAAGGCATGCCTCACTAGCCATGGCAACAAACACTTCTTTTTTCTCTTTTCCCTCTCTGATTTTTTTTTTTTTTTTAATATAGAAGAGGATTATAAAACATAATTTCAGGCATCCTTGCCCTCAGTCATTAAATGAACTAATGCAGTGTGAGCGTGCACACACACACACACACACACACACACACAAAGATTGGAGGCTGGAAGTACATAATCTGAACTTCATGGCACACAAGAGCATTATTCTGCATTTTTTGGGCAGCCGTCGATAAGAGCTGTCTCTGGACTGCAGTGCTTTGACTGTTCTCAGAACAGCTCCTTCTTCTGTGATGTAAGTTTATCTGGATCTCCAGCTGGAGCCTATATTAGCAGTTCCTCACTGTGCTTCAGTCCTCAGTGCCTGGGTGGTCAAGCTTTATGCCTGCCAATACACAAGGGCTGCGAGCAGTATTTTGGAGGCTTGCAAAGTACAGCTCTGGGGTCCTTTGCCCAGTTCAGCTACATACTTACATAACTTTGAAACCAGAAAACAAACCACGTGGCTTGCAAGGAGCTGCTTGAACTCTGTGTGCCTTGGAAGTCCCTAGACACAAATTGGGGTATTTTGTGGGAACCAGATAGGCACAGAGACTAATGTGACAACACACTACCATGGCCATGTAGCTGTATGAACCTACCCTCTGCCATTTGAACCAAGCTCTGTAAGCTGAAAAGGCCACCTTCCTGATTTCACTGATGGGTATTCATCTGTCTTTGCAAAGCAGTCACAGTTACACCTGTTTCTGACACAGTGGAGGTTTCTGACACAAGTATTTTGATAAGGTATTTGGCATAGAATAAAAGGTATTTAGGACTCTGTGTAATTTTGTTAGAATTCTGCATCAATTATCCTGTGACTATGACTTTTCATCTTCAAAGAATTTTTCATCCACCAGCAGTGATGTAATTCTAATCATTCTAGCAGATGTTGTTTTGCTGGGCTGTGATACCATGTCCCTGTATCCAGGAACCAGTGCAGGCAGAAACAGTAGTGCAAGATGTAGCAAGAGTGTAGCCTCCTGATTTAGCTTTGCTAAAACTGAAGACACTGTGCAAAGAAATGTATCTTGGCTTTTGGGAAGAGAGTTATTGTTCAAACCCCAAGTTCTAAGCTAGAAGTCGAGTAGTGACCTGAAGGAATCAGGGAAACCATATGTTATTTAGGGACTAAAGTAAACATGTGTGCAAACAAATGCTCAGAAGTGTGGTGATGAGTTGGAGCCTCTAATGTGATGCAGTGGATTTTTTTTCTTTTTTTCTTTTTGTTAGAAAACACTTAGCTTAATGTTGAAAATTATGTCTCAGAATCCAGAGAGAAATTAAAGCTATTAATTTCTAATATTTTTCAATACATTTTACAACAGAAACAGTCTCTCCCCTCAGGATCTGGACCTATTTTACCTATAAACTGGCATTACAAAAGTTGGTGAAATAAAACCAAGTTATCAGCTTCAATTAACAAAAGATTAAGTCTACTAAGCAAGCTTTTGCTATGATAAATCCCAACCTAATGCAGTAAAACCCATCCCCATGGGCTTTCCACCAACACAGAGAAACCTTTTTGTGCACAAATGCACACTCACACAACCACCAAAACAAAGTCCTTGGGGAAGTGCTTTCCCTAAGGTGACCTGAAATTGTTTAAATAGCATTTTGAACCAGAGAAATGCTTACTTGAAGTAATATTTCCTTTGTAAGTTGTGTCATTGCTATCACTAAAACAAAAGGGAGAACAGAAATTAATTATTGCACTATAATTTCTTCCCCATAGTCCTGGTTGCCAAGACTCTATGTAGCATATGCTGTAAATTCTGATTTAGGCCTAGGGAAAAAAAAAATCCCAAAAACACATGACAGGAATATTTAGTAACTCCAGTTAACACCCTTGAACAGTCATGCCTAATAGCTTATACATGAGGAAGAAAACTTGTATGAGAATAGATTGCTAAATGATACTTCATAATGAAGTGTGTGCGTGAGTGTTTATACATTTTTCTCTAAAATAATAATGATGATAAGAAATCACCACAGAGTGCTGGGCTGCACTGTCTGCTCCAAGCTGGACCTGCTGATCCGAAGGAGCAGGCTGGAGGAGGTGCTACAGCCCATCACAGCTGGCTGCCCATGTTGGCTGGGAGATGGTTCACTGCTTTAGCCTTTCCAGAGTGCTTCCCATTGCTTGGTGGGATGGGGACTGAGCCTTGGGGGCTGTGATGGAATCCTAGGCCACCCCAACCCTTCCATACAGCTTCTTGCTGTGGGCAGTGCCCCTTGTTGTCTTCCATGGAAATGGCTTTCTCATCAGCTTCATGCCTGGGGGCCTTTCCCTGGCTCCGTGATGCCCCTGCAGTCCCATTGCTGTTGCCTATTCCTGCATTCTCTCACAGCCCAGGTGTGAGTGCAAGCGGAATCCTTTACAGACTTTCCACCCTCTAAATCCTCTTTATTGACAGGGTGTGGACAGACAAAGGTTTCCCTTCAGCAGGCATACAGCCCCCTTGTCCTGTTGCTGGCACGCATATGTCCATGCTCTAGTGTGGTCCGCCCGGAAGGACTTTGCTGCGCAGCCTGGGTGGCTGCCATGGTAGGGGACATGGCTGCCCCTCCCTCCTGCTCCCTCTGCCCCACACAGCTCTGCTGGAAACTTCACAGCAGAATGAGCTCATTCTCCCTCTTGCCATGGTCTGTGCTTTGTCCTGTTAATGTCAGTGGGGCCAAACAGACCAATTCTGATCTTGGTCAAGCAGATATTGAAGAATTAGAACAGAACACATTGCTTTTGACCATCATTCACTTTTGACCATCATTCATTCATGTTTAAGTTCAAACCCACAAAAATCCTTAATCTAGATGCAATAAAGAAAATGACTCTGGTAAAGTTCATAAAGTTACAACTTTGGAGAGTATCCCTATACTTTCTCATAAAAATAAGCCACTACTTGTACTCTAGATCTGTTGTCATGTTACTTTTTCCCTTCACAGAAATCTCACATCCTTAGAAAAAAACATAGAAAATATGAGGTTACTCTAACTATACTGATTGTTCTTATGATTTCAAAATAAAGTTTATGTTTTTTTTAAATTGACAGGAGTTTTAAAGGTCATATTTTCTGCAGAAGACTACGACACATATATAATTTTTTTGCTCTATGATCTGGGACAGAATCTTCAAGTTTGCTCTCCAATAAAATCTTGGTTCAGATGCCCTTCATGGCAGTGTCTCTGGCAATACTGAATCCTTTTCATTGAGAGCTAATTTAATTTTACTTTCATTGTCTCCACTGGAATTGGAAATCCATTATAAAGGAGATATGAATCTAGACATATGAAAGAGTAAAAAAGGAATGCCCATGGAGGAGCTTTCTCTGGACCCTCTGTGATATTGTGCTTTAAAATAATATAACCAAATTTGCAAGCAAACAAAACTCACAGTAAAGTCCAATGCACTTTGGACCTCAGTTAAAAGCCAGCCCTGAACTGAAGAAAGATAGCTAAAAGACATATAGGTGAAACTGAAATCCCCAAACTCTGAATATTCATTGCATTCACAAGAGAGAAGACAAGAAAGCTACTGAAGCTCATCTGGGAAGGCAGAAAAAATTTAACTGTCAGTATAGGTACTGAAAGTTGAACATCTTACTTATGTTAAATAGAACACATTTTACAAAATAAATATTCTGTAGAGCTTTAAATTGCAAAAGAGAAAAATAGCTAAAGAGATGTAAGGGCCTAAAAGCATTCCTACTTTGAGATATGCAAACATTTTCTTCTTTACTGAAGTCTCCTGGCTCAGTCCCAGGGTCAAAAAGACATAAGGTCTTAGATTTTTTCCTTTGATAAATCAGAGCAAAAAAAAAATCAGTCTGGGACTTGATCAAGGCCTCCAGCCTTATAGGCAAGTACTCTAAAACTAAGTTTTGGTAGTTGGTAAGTAGATTCTTCTATCTCTTCTTTTGACCAGAAATATGTTCTTTGCCTTCAGACACTTTTCTTTTGTCTGTATGGTCCAGCATATGGTCACATTCAAGCAGCATAACAAATTATTAACAAATGTAAGATATTTTGAATTTTGCTGCAGAATAAGACAAGGCATTTAAGCAAGTTTCATTATTTCACATTTAGTGTCCTTCAAAATTCAAAGCAAACCTGTTTTTTTCCCCGTTCAGCTAATAAAAGATAATGTCCTGCGTCATGCAGGTCTGACTCTGCTACATTCAATCACTACTGGGACAAAATGATGAAAAGGAGAAGATTTGTTATATCTGTTAAAGGCCAAAAAAATATTTAATGAAAAATTCCTAAACAGAATTTTAGCTGAAATCATTGCTGGAACAAATGTAAAAAGAGAGTCTATTGGAAGATCTTGAGGTCATATATCAAGACTATGTGATAACACAGTATCTAAGAGGAATATGAAAGAAAAGAGGGGCTTAAAGCATTTATAAGATCATTCTAGTACAACAAAAGATGAATTTTAAAAAAATTAAAATAGAAGAAAGAAGAGACCAAAATCTTTGGAATGGCGGAATACGATGAAAGAAAAGCTGTAAACAACTGTTTCTATGTGAAATGAGAGCCTGCTACTTTTCTCATAGAGTTTAATTTTATGCTAACAGAGGAGATATATGACAGCCTCTGAAAGACTAAGTGCAATGTTCTCACCTTGAATAGTTCAAAGCCATGTGTAGCTCGATGTACCTAGAAGTGGAGCTTGTGTTTCCTTTAGTTCAGATCTTCCTGTATTGGTTGGTACTTGTGAGTCAAAAAAAAAAAAAAAAAAAAAAAAAAAAAAAAAAAAAAAAAAATCATCATACAAAGATGATTAACAAAGCTGTAGCAATTAAGAGTTCTTCTCACTTCTGGCCATCAAGCTGTGGCAGTTCTCCCTCTGAAACTGAAACCTGCAAATGAGGCTTTAGAAGTTAAAAACTATATTTCATAGCATGTGGATTAGAAAGTGTTTACAGGAAAGTGTGTAGGGATACTATTCCATACAAATAATGTCTGTGGTTAAGATGCAAAGTGGATAGATCGCAGCAAGATACAAAGGTTAATTTGAGGGTGAATGCTTCAGCTTATGCATATCAAAGCATTGATGCATGAGTCACTGGCACAGAATGAATAATTTTTTTTGCATCAGAGTAATACAATGTTCTTGCTTACTGCTTTTCAAATCTATGAATAATGCCAAATGAAATTATTCTTCTTTATATCAGTCATTTTCTGTGTTTGCTGCATAACAAAGATACTGATTCTTACAGAATACACAGATGGATGTCCTCAATATGC
>VWZN01011470.1:499694-522670 GCA_013396955.1 Regulus satrapa | reverse complement strand
GGCCGGAGCCGCCGGGTCGGGCGCTGCCTGGGCGAGAGCCTGCGCGGTGCACGCCGAGCTATATTTAACCGCGGCAGATATCCGTGACGGCCATTCAGGAATTCTAAATAAGCTCAACGCCAGCACAGGCTCAGCCTAGGGATGCTGCGCGGGAGGGATCTGCGGCTGCGGACGGCGCTTGGCGCACGGCCCGCTGGCAGCAGAGAAGGCCGTGGGAGGCCCACGCTTTTTCCTCAGGGGCCCGGTAGCCTGGTGGCCGGCATAACACGAGTGGCTGAACCCCACCGCCGTCAGAAGGGCGATTGCAGTAAGGTTTCCAGGTGGTGCAGGAGCCAAATCCAAGTACCAGGTGGTGGTTGTGTGGAAAAGTGGCCATAATGAAGGAATTACCTTGTGAATCCATTTGTTGCGAGGCCAGGCAGCCCTGGTCATCATCGTAAAAAAACTCTGACCTTTCACTTAGCTGAGTCTAAAGAGCTCAGTGTGAGCTACTAGAGAAACAGTTAGGGTATTATGTGGTTTCACAGATGTACTTTATGCAGATCTTTGGGTTTCAGGCTTAAAAGTCTGGTAGAGGCACATCTGCCAAAACATTATAGTGCTTTAGGATATGTTAATTTTCATATGTGAAGAAATAAGATTTTATCGAACCTCTTCCTCTCCTCAATAGAGAACAACAAAAAGCTAGTGTCATCCCAACGAAAGAGGATACAATTTTAATGATTACCTTCGGACTAACTGGGATGTGTTCCATTCCAGTTTTCCTCTCTGTGCTCTGCTTAGAAGTGTATGACAGTGTTACCTTCCATGATTTGTTTGCTTTCAGTGGTCAGACAGAATGGCTCCAGTGAACCAGCCAAAGGACAAGAAGCGTGAGAGGGCATGTCAGCAGTGGCCAGAAGAGGCAAAATCATCTGGGAAGAGGAAACGGGACTATGGAGAAAGAGGGAATGAGAAACCAGAAAAGAAGTTGTTTGTGAGAAAAACATCTAAACCCTCAGGGAAAATCGGTAACATTCCCTCAGATTCTTGCTCTTTCTCCCTCCCACATTTACTGCAAATGACAGGCATTGACTAGTTGAAGAAGTTTAAAACTAGTGCCAAGAAGCATGTTCAGACATGAGTGTTCAGGTGGTGTTAGATGTTGAAGTGATAGGCAGATTTGTTTTGGGGTAATACATCATCCAAGTTCTTGTCTGGTGAGTGTGTGTGCATGCATGAATTTTTAAGTTTTGAGACCCCTTGTACACCTTTGTAAAGTCCTGAAGCATTGGAGATGCTGTTACAGTTCATTTGAGGGTGGTTAAGTTTTGTGGAATTCCTGTATTGCCAGATCTCTGCTTTAGTGTAGGAGAGACCAGTCTTGGTTATACATCCTTATTCTCATGCAATTCTTAATGCAGTTGTTGGTTTTAAGGTTGGTGCCCTACAGCATCCAGTCTGAACTGGTATTTGCACCCCGTTTTTTCCCTGTTCTAACTTTTGCTGCAGTAAGTAGGAATATTTTCTACCTCTGTTCAGATTATAGTGCACAGAATTTCCTCTAATTACTTCTCCTCATGTGCATTTTTTTCCTTTAGTGTCTAAGTTACATCTTAAAAAAACTTAAAGATTTTTGTTGTGATGTGGAGTTGTGATTAATTTCTAATATACTGGAAAGTTTAGTGCTTTGCATTATTGAGGAAGTTGTCAAGACTTTACCTACAGCAACTTCATGGAGTCGTTTATGCTCAAAGAGACCTTAAAGATCGTAGAATCCAACTGTTAACCCAGCACTGCCAAATCCCCCACTAAACCATGTCCCTAAATGCCACAGCTACACAACTTTTAAATATCTTTAGGAATGGGGGCTCATCCACTTTCCTTAGCAGCCTGTTCTGATGGCTGACAGCTCTTCCAGTGGAGAAATTTTTCATGATAGCCCACCTAAACTTCTTCTAGTGCCGATGGAGACCCTTTCCTCCTTCGTGTCGCTCGTTACTGGGAAGAACAGAAAAACTCCCCTCTCTCTACAGCCTCCTTTCAGGTGGTTGTAGAGAGCAATATGGTCTCCCCTCAGGCTCCTTTTCTTTTCAACATAAAACCTTTAATTCCATCAGTGGTTTAGGGGATCACTGGGTTACTGCCTTGTGTGGAGATACTACATGTTTTCTGTAAAATTTTGGCTTAAGGATCCAGAAGTTATTGAAGTGTTTTACAAAAGTCAGAGATACAGGGGTTCATGATTTTGCATATTTCCATTGTGTGGTCTGTAAGTCCAAACTTGGAGGAGTTAGCAAGTGACTGTGAAACCAAAATGCTCCATTTGAAAGGAATTCTGTCTATAATTGTAGATAGTCAAAACATCTTCTGTAGTTCATGTAGCTACATGATTTTATTGTAACTCCATGACCTGATTTTTGTATTTGGTAAGCATCTGCCATTTCCTGTAAGATGCTTCAGAAAAATGAGGCTAATCATATTTTTCTCTTAACCCTTTCTTAAAAAGATGAAGACCTTTGTATTTGAGCTTCTCCATTCTGTTGTACCAGTTTGTATGTGTTTGGGATTTTTTTTCTCCTGATCTGTATAGGACAGTTTCTGTTTCTTACAATCAAACCACGTTTTTAGAGGGCTTCTTTCAGCTGATTCTTAAAAGGCCTGAAGCTTTGTTTCTTAATAAATTGTCCTTAATTGTAAAATGGAATCTGAAAAAAACCCTCAGTTTCCTTCATCTCTGAAGGAGGAACTGTGGATACCAATTCTTCAGTGAATAAAAGGAATTAGAATAGAAATACTTGTGTACCTATTTCAACAGGTGTGACAAGTGTTCTCATTATGTTGGCATGTGAACAAAGAAGTGTGCTTTTCTCCATCATTGCATTAAAGAAAGATGTAATTTAGGTTCTAATCATGTAGGATGATCCATGTGTTTTCAGTCTTCTGTGTTTTTGTTTTTTTAAAATAAGTGTTCTTAAATGAAAATAGCATTTGTGTTTCCTAAGAAATGCCTTTGACATTTAGATCCCCTGGGGTTTTACAGCCCATTGGTGTGGGGATGATTCGATCACAGACATGGGACTGAACAGATCTAGTTTTTACGTAAAGGTCCCTGAAGACAAACATTTGGAACATGAACAAAATGTAGAAACAAGCTGTGCTCTTGCTCAGCAAAAATCCCTCAGAACAGAAAGGTTTTCAGGCAGTGAGGCATCAGCAAGTCTTTTATTGAAAACAAAACTCGCAGCGCTGTGAGCAGACAGAAAGTTCTGATTCACAGCAGGCATTTCAGGAACTGTGTGGGGAGCTCATGTTGCCATACTTGGGAAATGTTCAGGTGTTCCTGCTGATCACACATGTGATTTTTCTTTTGCTGTATGCAGGGGCTTAGCCCCTTCCATGGCATACTTCCACGTTGCTGGGGCTTTGGATAGCAGCATTGTGTTTTGGGTATGAAACGTTCAAAGTGTATGCTGTCCAAGAGGTGCACCACCCACCTGTGGCATTGCTTTAGTCCTTTCCTGCCGTCTTTGATAAATCTTTGGGAAAGAGAAGGGAGGTTTGAAAAGAGGAAGCGTACACAGAGCTCTGGTGGGCCGTGGGATGCACTGGACTCCGTAATTGCAGATGCTGCTGCACCTTAGATATGTAAGAATTATTTAGAGGCTTTAATCTTGTGGCTGAAGCTTTTTATGGATGTAGCAGCAAATGCAGATGTCTTCCTTTATTGTCTAGTGAATCAGCATGACAGGTGTTGCTGATAGGTAAGTTTTACTCTTTTCCTCACTAGCAGGTTGCAGTGGAGGTGGATTTGTGATGAAAAACAAGAGAGTCCTTTCCTCTCAGCTGGAGCGGCGATGCAGCATTGTTCATTATGTCTACCAGAAAATGCTGGGAGGCTCCATTCAGGCACAGCTCAGGCAGGTGAGGAGTGTCTCCTTCAGGATCTCTTGGACATCCCTACATAAAAAGATCTTCAACATAAACAGAGGAACTTTAAGGGGCCTAAAAAGTTTCCCACATACACAGTTAGTGGCTCCTTGTCTGGTGCACCCTAATGTTTCTTAATTGTGTAAAATACAAGAGCTGAGATGGTTTTTTCCTTTTGGTTGACCCAGTCCTGCCAATTTTTATCCTCTGTTAATTCTGTACTTCCTTGAATCGTATTCAAGCTTGCCCACTCTTCCAGTTGAGTTATTGCACGGTGATACTTTCTCATGCTGACCTGACTGCTTCATGATATTGTTCTTGTATCCTCTCTACTTTGCCAGTCTTGTCAGGTTAAGTGTTGATTACTTTCCTCTTCACAGACATAGCCATCAAGTCCATAATGTTTAATGTTTTGCAGAGCCAAATGCCTTTCATTTGAAAACTAATTCTTTCCATAACATCCATGGGTGGGAAACACCTGGGTGAGCTTTGTTGTTAAGAATTCTGTGTGAACTTAGTAACGTTAATGACAACTGGAAATCGTTAGCATTCCTCATTCAGAGAATCTCAGGAATGCTTGCAAAAGTTACAATTCTCTTTACCTTTTTAACAGAGATTGGAGCTGGCTTTTCTGCGGTCTCTTTCCTCATACTGCCTCTTTCGAAGAGCAAGTCCCTTTGACAGGAGAGTGACGTGTCTGGAGTGGCACCCAACACACCCCAGTACTCTAGCCGTTGGTTCCAAAGGTGGAGACATCATCCTTTGGGACTGTGAAGTACTTGCTAAAACCTGCTTCATAAGGGGGGTAAGCCTTTGTATGTGAGGAATGGGTGGGAGGGAAAACTGGAGTACTATGAAATAGTGCAGATAAAAACCGAGTTTGTTGTGAGAAGCACATACAGGTCTCAGGTTTCAGAGTAGACAGTTATGGGTAGGACTGAGATGCAACAGCTTGTCTGTTCCCGAGTCCCAGACTGTTGTAGCACAGGGGAGAACTGAGGCATGGTGATTAAGCTCATTATGAAGTAGCACTTGGTGTGTGCTCAGTGGAAAAATAATACAGCAACTGGCAAAACAGTTATCTTCAAGGCATGCCAGGAAAAAGCAGGCAGAGAGGGTCTGTCTGGTTTAGGTCTCACTCTTTCTCTGCTCACCTTTTATTGTGACAGATGAAGAAATATCTTTGGGGAGAAACAAGGTGCCTTTATCTCAAGTGAGAAACTAAGGTAGAATGAATGGTTTGTACATCATTGCTGTATTCAGCCATTTCCATTCCAACAGGGGCTCAAAGACTTCGTAACTTTATCACCTTTCTAAGTTAAGATAGATACACATTGAGAGGTCTATACTCCAGAAATTCCAGAGTCACCTCTTTTTGTAAATAGTGTGGTGCCAGACAGCAAGGGAGTACCTTTGCTGGGGACTGAAGGAATTGTAGCTTTGTCCTCCAGGAGGGCAGCTCCTGGTTTAGACAGCTGTCATGTGGAAGACACAGTGGTTGTCTTTTCCCTGCTTAGAGGACTGTGGTGTGTTTCACTGTTAAGGACATGCAGTGCCCGCAGACTTACAGAACACACTTTTCTCCTTCCCCATCACTCAGTGGATTTTTCTTTTGTTCATCCCCTTCCTTGTAGATGGGAGCTGGAGGGGCCATCACAGCAATGAAGTTTAACCCTTTTAACCCTAGTCAGCTGTACTCTGCGTCAGTTGCCGGCACTACCACCCTGCAGGATTTTAATGGCCATGCTGTCCGGGTCTTCACCAGCACCGAGGACTGGGAGTAAGAATACAGTAATGCTTTGGGCCTGTGTCCTGCTGGCAGAAGCACTACAGAGAGGAAGAGAAACAGAGAGAGATATGTTTGTCTCTAATATGTGAGAGCTGGGCTTCTTCTTCCCCATATACATGTCCTTTATCCTCTGAATTTCAGGGAGGCTCATTCTTTTTATTTTTCCTTGAAATGGGGGTAATGGGTAGGAAAGAGCTTTTTACTAATGGGGAGGGACTCTTTGATGCTGCTTACTTTCTGTTGCACATGAGTGAGCAGGGGTCCGGTGGATTTTCTTAGGTTTTCTGTTCTTAACACATCACAAAGCTCTGTGCCCTGGGGACCTTCTAACCTCTTCACCTGCTAGCAGTGTTGCTTGTTGCCAGATGGTTTTTACAGGACAATTCATAGTTCTCTACACGCTTCTCCACAAATGCTAGTGACTTCAAGCAGTGCCTGCCATTAGGGTTATGCCAGTTCATCCTACTCTTCTGGTGCTTATTTAGAATATCAAAATTAGGAGTCTGTCAGCAGTGAGTGAAAAGAGGAGATGAATTGCTAGAAGCAGCTCTCAGAATTATCTTCTCAAGACCATTGTTTTCTCTGTGGACTCATGAGGAAGCCTGAGCTCTTCAATTAGTTTTTTGAGTTCTGTGCTTGAAGGCAAGTGAGAGAATTTGAGTTAGCTTTCATGTTACTTTCCCCCACCTAATTCTGAGTGCAGCTTTCATGGTTACTATTTATTTTGGCTCTTCTCCTGCAACCTTGTAATAGGGCAGAAGGTGAACCCAAGTCGTGCTGGGATGACTGGTGGGGGTGAGCTAGGGGAGATAAACTGGGTCCTGAGATGTGAGGATCTTGTGTCCCAGTGGGATGCCTGTCACAGCAGTGGCTGGGTTTGAAAGGGCATGCCATCCTCCTTCTGCTCCTGTGAGGACAGGCAGGCTCTACGGGCAGGCTTTTTAAATCATCATTGGCCTCTTGAAACCTGGTATTTACAGTGAGACTTTACTAAGTAGTTGTTCTGTGAACGGCAGATGGAGTGCCAAAGAGTTTGGGGACTGCTAGCTAGCTCTCTTTTTTTCTGTCTTTGTGTAGGGTTTCCACTTTTCCTCAGTAGACAGGCTGGGGGAAAACAACATAACAACAATAACAATACAACATAACATAGAACATAAAATTCCTTTGCCATGGGGTTAGCAGTAAGATTTGCACTTGGCTTTTCCTGCTTATTGGTACCTTGAGAAAGACCAGATATACAGCACTGGAAGCAGCCTGTAGGGAGCTAGTTAGCGTAGCCTCTGTAAGAAAAACTTGGTGCTGGGCTATCAAGAGATTTTATCTGGTTTACGCATGGAATGGTGCTGGTGTTGCTTGTGATCTCCTAAGCGTGGTCTGAGCCAGGTGGTTCACTGCAGATTAGGCCTACCTCTGTAACAGAAGCAGCAGTCAGTCCTTGCTGCTAGTGAGGCTTGCAGCCCAGTGTTTGAAGGCTGAGAATGTATGTGCTCAAATTTGAAACAGGTTAGAAAAAGAGTTCTTGTGTATGTGCTCTGCCAGAAAGCAGTGCTTCCACTTTGAGAAACTGACAGTGTGTACCAGGAGGTGACTGTTGAATTGATTTTCACTTTCAGTCTAACCTTGATGTCTCTTGGCTTTGTGTGTATTTCAGAAAGGGCCAGGAGATTCTCTTGGAGACATCAAGTTCAGTCCTTATGAGGCAGAGAAGCTTTATGTGGCATCAGGTGATGGCACCCTAAGTCTGCAGGATCTTGAGGGCAGAGCGGTGCAGGTGATCTCTCGTGCCCTGGACTGTGGCCATGAGCATCATAATGTTTGGTGAGAAGAGAGCACTGCAAGGTTAATTCTCTGTTCCTTGGGGTTAATGCTGTGTTGCTTCTTTGTCCCTGCCGGTGTTAGGAGACTCTTGATCTCCTCAGAGACTCATTGGTCCCATGGGGGACACCTTGGAGACAGGGTCCTGGTTGCTAGGCAGGGCACTTAGGCTTTTGCATTAGCTGAGCGTGCTGCCCACATCTTCCCATGTTACTTTCTGGTGATGCCATTTCCTATCTTGTAGATACTGACAGCTTTTCACTTTATGAGGTGCGAGGTGAGAAGAGCAGGGTAACTTCCTTCTCTTCATCCTTGTCACTAGTCTGTTTTGTCAGGGACAGCTCAGGTACCATCAGGAAAGCCACACGACATTCCTGCACAATCTGAGTTTCAGTTTATTGAGTTTGCCCTGTGGCCCTTTTGCAGACTTCAGGCTCACCACGTTAATTTCCATGGCCTTGAATTCTTAGAATAATTTATCTTGCAAGTGAAGCTTTTGCAACAAGTTCCCAAATGACCCCAGCTTTATTCTCACTGCCCTTCTCCTGGGAGAGCTGGCATTAAGACATATATCTTTATCAGATAAATTTTTATTCAGTTTAATTTCCTGGAGCATGAAGTTGAGGCAGTTTGATGTGCAACTTTTCAGTACAAAGTTTCTGTCTTTACTGCTGCTTCAGTGTTTTGTGGGAAAGGAAATTTTAAAGGAAATTGTTTTTCCACATTTGTTGAAATCCCAAGGATGTTCTGATCTTTCCCAAGGTATTTTCATGTGCAGGCACCAAGTGGTTCTTCAGCCTCAATTATGTTCCACTGTTGCAATGTGTTACACTCCACTTAATAAGCAGTTCAGAAATACTCTGAAGTTGTTTCACATTCAGTCACCAACAGAAAGCATTGCTGATAAGCTGTCTTTCTTCCTGATACTCAGGCCCACAGCACCAGGCAGGAGATTGCAGTTACAATCTGTTGCAGTCTCCCTCGTCAGGGACCAGATGTGAACCAGAGCTTCACTTTTCTGTAGGAAGAGCACTGATTTGTGTATTTCCCTCTAGTTGCTGGTACTGCAGTGTGGACGTTTCTGCGAGCTGCCGTGCAGTGGTGACAGGGGATAACGTGGGCAACGTGGTCCTGCTCAGCACTTCCGGTGAAGAGGTTCGTATTGCTCCATGCAGCATCTCCTCTACAGGAATCCTCGTGGCTCATGTGCTTTCCTGCTCTACAAGGACCCTGGAAAGAGGAGCAAGTGACTTGCAACTCAGGAGATGAGTTCACTCATTGTCTGGGTGCTGAGAAATCCTCCACTTCTGCCACCCAGTAGGCATTTTACATTGTTGAGTGTAATGGTAATAATTTCTAAACAAGGAATTACATTCTAAACAAGGACCTGTCATGTGTTACCCTTTCCTTAACAGTATTTGCTACTAGCCAGAGTAATTATAGGGTAACCTGAAGATGTGAGCACCCTCTGCCAACAACCTTCACGCTTCCAGAAACTTAGTACCCGATGGGAGTCGTGTAGGAGGCGCTGCTTTGCTGTGCACTCTCCGTGACCTGGCGGTGGGCAGGGAGCGGTAAGGCACAGAATATTGGGATGGAGATTGCACTCCTGCCGTTGGACACGAGAGGGCAGGCAGAGGCAGACTGAGTCTGGAGCAGTAGTGAAAGGGAACAGATGGACTGGGCCCTGCTTCAAGAGCCTGCTGTACTGTCACACTGGCACTGCCCTCTCCCCTTTGGGTAAGGGTAGTATCTGTAAAAGTTTGCCACCCAATGAGCTGTGGCCAGAGGCAGCTGTGTAAAGAAGTGGGCAGAGCTAAGAGTGCTCCAAGTGACTTGTTCTTATTCAGTGTTAGTTGCTGACTTAATTTTTTTTCCCCCTGAAAGAGTGTGACAGTCTTTTATGCAGTTGGGAGATATCCCTTATTCTAGGGAGGATGGGCTTTAGATTAACGACAACCTTCTGGCTTTGTATAGAAATTTATTCATGGCTGCTTTGTGTTTAGTTGTTGTTGTTACTTGAAATATTTGTCCTACCCTCATGTTTCTTTGCTCACATCTTTCTAGAAGCCAATTGTATTTCCTCTCACCTTTTTTACTTAAAGCAAGGATTTTTGCTTTTCCACACAAAGCAGTTCCTTCCTTCTTGTTACCTTGGTAGCAGATTTTCCCTGTGTGTTCCACTTTGTTTAAATCTTCCTGTGAGTGAAAGGCTGGCACTGCTTAAAGTCTTCCAGATGTGATCTTGCTTTGCACAGTGGCACTAACACTTCCCTCCGTGAAGGCCTGGGCTTGTGCTTTCTTTTCTCGCCGCTGTAATACATTGACAAATCAGAGTTTTTCTAGAATGAAATAGTTATTTCCCAAGGTCATTCTTGTCTTGTTTCCAGTGAATAGACTCTCAGTGTATTTTAGAAGTTTTGTTAATCTATAAATGTGAGACCTCTTTATCCAGCACTAGTAGATTATAATTTCATTTCTTTACTCCAGATCTTGAGTTTTTATTTCTACATGATTTTCTGTTTGCTGCAGATCTGGAAGCTGAAATTGCACAAGAAGAAAGTGACTCATGTAGAGTTTAACTCCCGATGTGAGTGGATGTTTGCCACAGCATCTGTGGATCAGACAGTCAAAATCTGGGACCTCAGAAACATCAAAAACAAAACAAACTTTCTTCATCTGCTTCCACATGAGAAACCTGTCAATGCCGGTGAGTTAAGGATTGAATTGCATAGATATCTGCAGACAGTCCACTCGGCTCAGCTTTTATTGCAGTGTCACTGTTAGGTTTTGCTCAGATTCCAAGTTGCACGGTAATTAAAGCAAGGAAGCTGTTGGGAATCTGTGCTCAGAAGCAGGGAGGTGGCTAGGGCAGCTGCAGCACCTTCCTAACACTTTCCATACAAACTGTGACCTTAGAAGTGAGTTTGAAAGCAGCACTGGCTGAGATTAGAAAACAGTGTATTGGGGCAAACCCTTTGGCAAGAGCAGAGAGTGGAACTCAAACCTCTGTTTCTTGGGTGCAGCTTCACCAGTTGATGGGAGTCCAAACTGCAGGTGTCCATCTCATTATGTCTTTCTATTTGAATGAACAAGTTTCTTTCTTTGGAATGTTTCCTCCTGTGATTCTGAAATGAGAAAAAAATTTCTTCTTAGGTAACCCGGTGCAGTAGGTTTCCACTTACCTTTTGGAAGAGTTTTGTTTGAGACAGGTATCTTGTCAAAGTCTTATCTGTTGGCACACACAGCCATATTGACATCCCAATTAAAGAAATAGTAATGGATTTTCAGTAAATCAGTAAAATGTCACACTTATGTTTTTGTTTGTCACAGCACTGTGATCTTTAGTTTGCCTTCTCGTCCCACTTTCCTAGCTTACTTCAGCCCAACACATGGTGCCAAGCTTCTGAGCACAGACCAACACAATGAAATCAGGGTTTATTCATCTTCAGACTGGACCAAGCCACAGCATCTGATTCCACATCCACATAGGCAGTTTCAGCACCTCACACCTATTAAGGTGAGTTAAGTCTAAGAGGAGCATCATGCTTGGTGCTAGCAGCTGTCTGGAAATCAGAAATGGTCTGATTTCTGGTCAAGGTACTACACTGGTGGGTAGATATTTACACTGCCGCAACTCCCAGTGGAGCGCCGTTCCTCAAGCTGTGGGTGGGACATAGTAAGAGCTGCTCCCAGTGTCAGTTCTCTGGATTGTGTCAGGGCTGAGCTCTGTCCCTTTCTCTAAGCTCTCCACGACTCTGTTTTCTGCTCAGGCGACTTGGCATCCTCGCTATGACCTCATTGTGGTAGGTCGCTACCCAGACCCCAAGTTCCCCGGGTACACGCTGAACGAGCTGCGAACTGTGGACGTGTTCGACGGAAACACCGGCCAGATGGTTTGTCAGCTCTACGATCCAAATGCTTCTGGCATCATCTCGGTGAGTCGAGTGCTGCAGCTCAAAGGGCTGTCAATGATAACACTGCTCTGTCTCTGGGAAGGAGGTATGGATTAGGGACTGGAACCATATCCAGGTTACTTGTGACAGTCTCATGTTGTCATGGGATATGGCTGCCAGCTAAAACTGCTTTCTCAAGCAGGGCTACTCCGTGGTCCTGTGTGGGGTTTTTGTGATGCTCTTAGGGAACACTGGTTTTTCCAGCTGGTTTGTTGCTGTTACATAAGCTGTGGTGCTCTTATGACTGTTACATAAGCAGTGATGCTCTTACAGACTCTGTGCTTTCATTTTCAGCTCAATAAATTTAACCCTATGGGAGACACGCTGGCTTCTGGCATGGGTAAGTAAAGAGAACCTGGGGCACTAAACATGTGGGTTCTAGTCCCAGAAAAGGGCTGACTCGTTATTCCAGATCAAAGCAAATTGTGAGAGGTTTGCCAAATCCCTTTAGTAACTGTTAACAACTTCCTATGTCTGTGAAAGAGATCAAGACCTTCCTTTTAGTCTTACACCTTTGCACTTGGGAAGCAGTTTGGTAATCATCCCCTGTGAAACATTCCTGAGAACATCAAGTCTGGAGTGGGAAGCCTCCATGTAGCCAGGAGCCACTGCCACCTGCCATCATGAAGCAGTAGAAGAAAACAATGGAGGGGGGAAAGCCTTTTCCTGCTAGGCTGTACTGTTTCCCTTTGTTTAGTTTATCTCATTTCCTAGGCTGCAGAGCCAAGTTTAGTCAGTTTTTCGCATGCTGTGGGTGACTAAGCTAGCTGGCTAGAGATTGAGGTCTTAGATGTGTGACAGATGAGACTAGGAATTACTTACATTTCTTAGATCAGATTTCCATGGCTATGTGGACACAGCATCTGCGATAACCATTTCTTCATCCTCTATACTTTGGAAATATCTTAGAAAAAGCCTTCTGAATTTCTGGCATTTAAGTGACATAAGTCTGAGGTATTATGATTGATGTAGAGTTTGATATACAGCATTTAATTTTTCTTCTCAGGCTTTAATATTCTGATCTGGAACCAGGAGGAGATGGCGGCCAAGAAGCATGAACATCTTTTGAAAGCCATGACAGACAAGGAGATTGAACCATGAGACAACAGGGGATTGGAAGCTGGAGTTCATCCAGAGGTGGAGGGCAGAGGCAGGCAAACCCTGGCACAAGCAAACTCAAAAGCTAAGTTAATGTCTGGGGAGCTAGAGGAGATGAAAACAAAAAGCAGTGATTCCAAACCCCAGGGAAGGAAGGGAAAAGAAATGGATCTAGAGAACTAATTTAGTATTTTGATCCTTTCTGAATCCCAGGGTACAAACTCAGTTGTTGGCAATGGGCAGTATAAGCCTGCAGGGAATTAGACTTTGTCCTTTCTCCCCAGATCTGATGTTGCTTCTCTGTTCCTCTTGGCCTTCCTTTCTATAAAGTTGTGTCAGTACTTGATTCCTCCAAGTGGAGTTACTACACGTTTTCTGAGGCACAAGGAAAACTTCAAAGATGTTCCCAGGTCTTGCTGAAATTACTGCTTTCAGCCTCCCGTATCTGTTTGCCATCACTTGTCAGCTTCCCATTTCCAGTAGTCAGCAGTGGAGCAGCTCATGACAGGGTCCCCAGGCCTGTTCTAGTCTAGCCAAGTTGAGAAACCATTTGCTAACAGGACTGACATCCTGAAAAGATGGGATGTTCACAGGGGTGAAGTCTTGGGTGTCCTAGGAAACACCAACCTCTCCCATGTGCAAGCTTGTGTTTGTCAAGACATCAGGCTTAGCCTGTTGTCAGCTTGCAGTTGTTTAACTGAACCACAAAGAACAGGATGCCCCCAGAGGTCTCTATCATTGATTGCAAGGACAGTACGGAGCTGGGCACCTACTGATTTTGCAGTTTCTGCTGTCAGAGTTCTAGGCTCTTTCTTGCCAGTGATTAGGTAATTTATTTCAGCCATGCCTATGTGCTTCAGAATGTTTGGTAAGAGTGTTAAAAAGCAGAAATGAGGGATTTCTTCCAAATACCCCTGCTCAGAGCCAAATCTTAAGACTGTTGTTAAACAGTTAAGTTTTGCTTTTTATAGTTTGTTTACAAGGCTGCCCGGGGCTTTGCTGCTGTCCCAGAGGTTGATGGGATGGGATGGGCTCCAGGCCTGTGCAGATTCTCCACATTCATGTTTATAGTTTTGCGATATTAATATCAATAAAGTTTTGTACTAAACTAAAATTCTTTGACAGAGTGGCTGCTTTGAGGATACTGCTGAACTGCTATTGTAGGGGAGAAGTTTGAGACCTTTCTCCAGGAGGGCTATGAGATGCACAACCGTGGTACAAGTACCAGTCATAATACTGGGTTTGCAGCAGACCCTTCCAAGTTGGACAGGATGCATCATCAGCTGCATCTAGGCATAGCTGCTGCAGTCAAAACCAGTTTATGTTAAATCTCCCTGTGCCGTGTGTGGCATTGTGGGGGGTATGCTGCAGTAAATTCTGCCTGCTTTTCAACTCTGAGCACACTGGTGCTAACCCTGTGAACTCCTAGAGAAGAAGAGGAGTAGAGTTCAGTGTGAAATTGATTTTAATAGTGAAATGTATTGGAACAGGTACAGAAAGTCATTCACAGTCAAAATGTCAAAATCATCATAGAAACATTTTCTCTGTGTGTGCAAAATTTGGTGCCTTTAAAAATAACAGGTCTGGTCCTCTTCAATGCACTTTCTATTACCTCTTTCTTGTGCCAGTTCTCACAGGCAGTAGCTTTTTCTTTATGACTATCTTGCTGTGCATGAGACCTAGTTTCTATCTTCAGAGGACAAAAAGGTGAGGAAGATGCTGAGAACAGCAAGCTGCTTCTGCTGATTTAGGGTTCCCATGCTGGCAGATGCTGATTACGGTGAGGAGAAAAGTCCCCACGGTACTCCTTAGGGGGAACAAAGGGAAATGTTTGTAACCTAAGAACTGGCTTCTGCATCCAAGAGGGGAAGGGAACTGCACCAGAAAGTGAAGTAAAAGTAGGAAGTGAATGTGCAGTATCACCATGTGAAGAGCCTGTACTTCTGGTGCCTGCTGCAGTCTCTCATTTTCTGCCAAAAAACTACAAGGCAGGTGGTGAGCACTTAGTGTGAAGGTCTCTGCAGCAGCTGCAGTGCGCAGAGAGGCCAGGCTGGAGAAAGCAGCACACTTGGGACAAAATGCCCCAGTGTGACAAACAAAGGAATCCATGGTCACCTGCCAACTCTCATCCTTAATGTTTGTTTGGCCATCCAGTAGGGAAGATAGGAAGAAAAACTATAGAACTTGGCATTTAATCTAGTCATAAGTAAACAGCTCTGCTACATTTCTTAATTACAGCATAAAAACGTTCTGCTAGGAAAGTGTATTCCTTGGGCTGAAATCTGGCCTGGAGTACTGGATACTCCCTTTAGTAGGTCCTTGAAGTTCAGATGTGCGAAGTGAAATTTAAACTTGGGATCTTTAGACAGAAACCAAGTTTCTTATCTAGGGGGACTTTTCTTTCTAGAGCCAACATTGCACAAGAAATTGAGTGTTTGCTTCGGTCACAGGAATTGCTTTCTCTCATGAAGCTCTTACAGCTTCTTTGAGTTCTACTTGGATTCTACTCCAAGCCAAACCCTAGGATTCATTGAAAACTGCTAGGTTTTTAGTCTTGTCCTGATTTCAATGCAGTCCACAATGGGAAGAGGGGGGAAAAAACCCAGTTGCCAGCAGCAACAACGTAACAGCAACCTCAGGAAACACTTTACATTTCTCCCATCATCCGCAGCATTTCCCTCTGCATGGACTGTAGAAGACTCTTGGTGCATGGTTGGTGAGCTTTACCCTCAGCTCAAGCCCAGCCTTTCCACCATCAGCAGCCCTGTGGTGTGAGGAAATAAAGCACTCAAAGTAGGTTGACCCCGAAGAGAAATACAATTGGATGTGGCAGCTGCTGGAGGCCCAAGCTTCTCTGCTGCAGGCGTGGCGAGTGGTTATGTTTGCAGTCACTTGAAAGGAGGAAAACTTGAAACTGGCCATTTTGGGAATCCCAGATATGGTAAAGCTGTATGAAGGACCAGGGCACCACACGGTATATTTGCTTTGAAGTTAAGGTGTCATTTCCTTAGAGTAGCTCAGTTCTTTCTGAAGTTCTTTCTAATTCTGGATGCTGTAGAAAGCATCCAGAAATCAAGTCTGGCTTTGTTGTGGAAAGCAAAGGCCAAAATAGAAGAATGCTGAGTAACTGAAGGTGCCCAGTCATCCTTAGGGGCAACACAGCTCCCTCCTACTGCCGGGGAAGGAGTTGAAGCAACTGTCAGGCCTGCTCTTCTCCATCATTAGAAACATGTCGGTAGCCAGGGGGCTGAGACTGTATGCGAAAGAGTACAGTCAGGAGGAGAATGATAAGGAGAAGGAGAATGGATCCACACACAGCCAAACCCACAAAGAGTTCTGTAAGGCAGAAAATAAGTGGTCAGCACGGTGTCATCCAGACTTCCCCTTCTGCCACACTCTGGTCAAGCCTGGGCTCACCTGTGTCATGCATGCTGCTCGATACCTTGCATTCTTGCTCCCAGTCCTGGGGAACAACAGGATCTGTGAGCTCCAAGAACCTTTGCAAAGGGCATTTATGCTGACAGCCAGGGATTGTCAGTGGGAAGGGTTCCTTCCCACTCTCATTCCGGTAAAACATCTCCACGGAGAAGTTACTGAAAACGAAACACATTAAGATGTTTAGTTTTCTTCTCTAATTGAAGTCATCCCTTCCCAAAAACTCAAGTGTGCACACCCTTTCCTTTATTCTGGTGGTAAGTTTTCCTCATGAGAGTCTGCCTCTAGGAACAAGACTGCATGCCCCAAGAGTGGAGCCTAGCCTAGGTATCTAACCCTCGAGGTGAAATCACAGCAGACGTCTTTACTGCAGCCCTCACCCATCATCCTCTTGGTACAGTTCAAATAAATGACATGAGGCGTATGGTGCTTGGATCTTGTTGTAGACATCTAGAGCCATCTGCAGTGCCACAAGTGTGGTGTCATGCTGAGAAAGAGGGAAAAAAACCAAATCAGTCACCCTTAGGGATGTGGCAGGGCAGCTCAGACCGTACCAGTAACGGACAAGGCAGCGCTGAGGGGACGCCACCTTTGTAACTTCCATCTGGAAAATGGGAGAGGAACTGTACTGCTAGAACAGTGGTCTGCAATGGTGCCAGAGAAGGGGAGGAAGTGAAACAGCCATATATATCCTGCACTGTTTTTGAGAATTAATCTCTAGAGAGCAGTTTGGAAGCGATACTTGACTTTCCAGGCAGTAGGCTGCTGGAAAGGGGAGACAACTGTATCCTCACTTCTGAAACATCACATTTGTGTAGCATCAATCCTTCCAGCAAATAAACAGAGCAGTGGCTCCCCCACATCTGCCAGTCTCGTTCATGAGCCTGAGCTAACAGGAACAGGGACTCATTGGGAATTTTCCTCAGGGATCCCAGAGGAATGATGCCAGATACTGCATCTCCCACCCAGTCAGAGGCAAAGATGCATGTCCTGATCACTGCACAGGCTGTAGGGAAGCTAGAAAGGATTAAAATGATCACCAATTCCCAATCCCCTGTAAGCAGGAGGAGATGGCTAAAAGCCAGCCCCAGCTCTAACTTACCGCTGAATAGGCAAGTAGTTTTAGGTTCTGATGGGCAGAAACATTTGCTGCTTTGGTTAGATTTTTCCTTATGTGATCCAGCAGGACCCCTGAGAAAAGACAACAGCTGGTAAGAGGCAAAAGCCAGACAGTGCAGTATGAGGCTCCCTCCCTGGTTCACTCACCGCCTTGCAGACGAGCTTTTTCTACCCGATTGTGGATCCCAAACAGAAATTCAAAACCAAAGTCTTTTAGTTCCTTCAATTGAGTCATGACATCTGGAGTCACCCATCCAGGCAAATCCATTTTGTGTGCTTGCTAGAAAGAGAAACACAATATTCGTGTGCAGGTAACACAGGTCACAGATTAATCAGCAAAAGAGGTTGTCTGGAGACCTGCCCATACTGCTGCTGCTTTCCTCCTTTAAATAGGCAATATGCCCCTTTCCTATTTGTGCTTCTGACCTCACACTGCTATGCTGCATACAAAGAATGGATGTGGGTTTTGATGTTGGTTCAGAAAACGGTAATGAGAAGAATAAAGATTGCAACCTAGGAGCTACATTTCTGTGAAAGCACAGCTGAAATGCAAGGTTATGTTCTAATTCCTACAATAATCTTAGAGCATTAACTTTCCACGTGGCTGATTCTGCCCTGCAGATGGCATGTGGTCAAAAAAAAAAAGCCAGATAAGCGAGGGAACACAAACTCTCTGGTGTACCTGCACCTGTTTCCCTGGAGGCTCTGAGGCCCACTGAAAGCCACTGGACAGAGCTAGCAAGTGCTCAATGGACGTAACAGTGGGATGCACCACTGACAAAGGCCTGTACTCAAACCCAGGAGCCCAAGAACAAGAGAAAAACTTGCTTTGCAGCCAACTCATTACATGAAAGGATTAGTTATAATGGCAGACAAACAGCAGTTGTGGTTTCCCAGCATTAGTGAGAACAATTTTCTTTGCCACATCCCATTAGACTTCCGGAAGTTGAGGCTGAATATCCTTAGGGGCCCATTCTCCCTGAGCGGTTCAGAGAAATTCCATCAGCAGCTTAGATACTTAGTTCTTCATTAATTTACAAAGAGAATAGCTGGTAAGTTCAGCTATTTCTTGGACTTCTTTATTGCCTCCATCCAGATCACAGAATGACTCTATTGGCTCAGGTGAGAAAATCCTCTTTGGGGCACTTTTGACTTACTAAAAAGGAGGAAGACCAAAGGAGCTGAAGAGACCAATCAGCCTGAGGGTACAGTTCTGAGTGAGAAATACTCTTTCCTTAACAACATTCTGGTTTTGTTTGGGGACTGTGGGCTGTTCTCCAAGTTCTTGGGGATTATAGTGGTTGTCAGCTGGCCTTTCAGGCACAATCTGCAAGCTCATTAAGTGACTCCTGAAAATGCGGAAGATCTGAAATTCTTGATCTCTCTGATCACGGCATATTTTGTTACCAACAGAAGTTGATTCACTGTGATTGTTACAGGACAGGAAATCAGGTTTGTGATACAAAGGGCAAATTCACCTAGTACAATGCAGCTCTGGACTGGAATACTCTCAGCTTGCAGCAACCCAAGCTGCTACTTTACACAGCAAAGTGCAATTCCCTGCTGATTTATCTTTTACACCCCCAAAAGAGTGCACTGTATACCACTGCCAGCAAGCAAAGCAGTCTTGCACACCTACAGAATTAGTGTGGCACAGTGTCAAAATGTTTACTGTGTCCATAATTCAATAATTCACTAGTTTGACACTAAAGATGTCCTTAATTTACTTCATCAGGCTGTACAGTTATACACCAAGAAACTTTTCTGTAACAACTTGAAGTCTCCTGGATATGTGACCTTTAGTTTAGTGTTATCACACACAGCTAACCCTATTAGCACAGCTAACCCAATTTCAGATTTTGTTTAAGTCTTCATGAGATGTGCTTTCAACAGAAATTGATTCAAATATAGAGTTTGGTGTCCCCATCCCAAATAGTAAAGGGTAACATCTGTCTCTAGAGTCTCTGACAGAGGACCTTAAAATAGGTCAAAACCAGATGTGAGTGAACCCTAGTTAACTTAGGATAGCATTATTTTTTTTTTTACATATGGCATTAACAGAAGCACAGAAAGAAAAGGGATTGATTTAAAGTAACAGAGAGGTAGAGGTAACACCAAGAATAGTCCTAATTAAGGTCCCAACTTAAATCATAAAGGTAATGTTTCTTCAGTTTGCAGAGATCTCATTTCTACCCTATTGTACTTAGGCTTGTCCGCAGAGATCTAAAGATTTCAGATGGCAGTCATTTTCTAGTGACTTTCAAGAGATACTTATGCAGGTGGGACTTTTTCTGACTCTGACACGATATGTATCTGAGGTACAGAGTGGGAGGTTATAGGGTGCAAAAATAGGTAATTCTTGGCACATGCCTCTAGTGAGTAGGAACTGTTACTATTCTGAAATTAGAACGTTACTTCTAATTGTAAAAGGCTGAAAAGTTGTTTAATGGGATTTTGTAAAGCAATTGCCACCAAATCCAGTGAATCCTGAAGACCAGATTCCAGAGGGTGTAAGATGATGGCCCGACTTACTTCACAGAACAGTGTGTCGTACACACTCCATACACTCTCAAGAGAGACATCCCGGATCCCAGTCTCCTTTGCCACCATCTGCAGGAATTGCTGTAGGTTGGAGAAAAGGAAAAGGTCTTCAGTACTCTAATCTGGTACTGTATTATATGCATTGGCATCCCTTCCCTTTTCTCAGAGCTCTGATGATATGAAGGTGATAACCACAAGCCTAGAACCACTTTATCTCATGCAAATAGTCCCTTACCCAGTTCTCTTTGGTCTTATTTATGTATTCTGCTGAGTGCCGTGTTTCAGTCTGTAGCTGTTCATACCGTGGACAAGGGGTCAAAGGGAACTTCAGTAGCTGGGCAGAGACAAGAGCAGTCAGGTCACCAAGAATGCTGGAGTACAGAATTCGCAGTAAACATGCACAGCTGTAATGGAACCCTGACTGCATCTATAAACAGCCTCACATCTGCCTGCTGACATACTCCAGACCACGTGTGGTCTACTCAGGTGCAGTACCTGACGTGTTGAGTGAACCCAGCCCCTGGATTCTCTCATCTTTTTCTGAAAATAGGAAAACCTCTGCAAGGCAGGTCCCAGGAAAAGTTCAAGAGAGCCTGAACAAAGACTTTAGCAAATATTTTTGGACCACCTGAGTACTCAATAGATGTCTTTGAGATGAACTTACCCGTTCGTCAGATTCAGGCACTGTGTGCACAGGGATAGGCTGCCAGGAGATGTTAGGGTTGAACATCTCTTGTCCTCCCGGGGGGTAGAGGCCTGCCAGATTGGCCTCTGCACTCATCAGCGTCCGATCACAGTCTGTGCTGCGGATGAAGATCTGCCAGGACAGGGACAGTGCACCGTTACTAAGGCTCCTGCAAGTGGTGGTGCCCAGGCACGGGCCAGGAACGCTGCCACGCGCCCTGCAGCTGCTCACGGACCACCGGGAACAGGAGTGCAGGGGACCAAGCCTGCGGGCGCTGGCCTGGACACAGCTGTAAGGACACACACAGACAATCGGCTGTCTAATACCGAAGCTGTCTGGATCAGTGGGATACCCAGGTGCAGAGGTGTTAGACAGAAAGGAGTCTGAGTCTGAGGAAGAGTCGGAAAAGGAGACAAAGATACAGAGAACTCTGGGCACGGATAGGAAATGCGCTATATTTGCAGAGTGGGACTGAGGCAAACTCCTGCATTCTGCTCTCAGTTCTAGGAATGACTGATGGTGCTCAGGAAAAGAAATGGCTTCTTCAAGTCTTTTTTCCCATCTGGGAAACTAAAACAAGAGTGATCTGACTACCAGGAGAGCAAATAAAAACAGGGAGGGCTGGGATTAGATCTGATCACTGTGAGCTCTTGGGATAGATGGGCCAAGACTTGACCATTCCAGAGCTCAGAAGAGAAAGGTCTGAGCCAGAAAAAGGGAGAAATGAGAAAAATACAATGTTCAGAAGGTCAAAATGGCCAAACCTGAGTATCCTGGTATCTGTGTGCTGAAAACAGTTAAGAGGAAAATGGAGAAAAATGAGTGATAAAACAAGAGGAATGACAGGAAATCATAAAAGAATGTCCCAGGAAACAGCATGATTGATTCAAAACAACAACAAAAAGGCTGAAGATAGGGATTTTTTTTTTTTTTCTAAATGTTAGGAAACATAAAATATATATAGTCTGTAAAATCTCTCTCATGTAAAATGTACCTCAGAAACTTTACAGTCTCAAGAGTCTTTTGACATCAATGTCTACCCACTTTTACCTCTTAACTGTGGCTTGAAAAAACTGACCCCGTACTCATTAGACAGGTTTGCTTTTATCCTTGGTAAGCTCTGAAGAAATGAAATATTTTAAAAGATAAGGAGCTAACTCTAGAAGTATCATAAAACCCCCAAGCAATAAAGCCCTGAGTGTACATGCTTTCTTCAGCACCTTTTGCCAGGCTCCAGCTTGTCGCTGAGTCAGGTGACAGATGGTCATATGGTGTCACCCAGAGGCAACACTTCTTGCAAGGGAGGTTGCTCAACTTGAGCAAGGGTTCAGCCTTGGTTAGCAGAACAGCTTTTGTTTGCACATGTCTTGGTTTGTTTTTCTTTCTCAAGCAAGAGAAGGAAAACAGTTCCAACTCGCAGAAGCTGTATAGGAGTGAAGTATGTTTGGAAAGGAGCTGCCGAGGATAGTTAAAGGATCTGTGTTTGAGCCAATGCTGGAAGTTTTGTTGATGAAGTAAATGTCAAAGAAGGGATGTAATCTGAACTGTGACAAGCTGGGTTCTTACTGGGAAGCCCTAGAAGGGGAGAAACAAGGAAAGTTGTGTGGGGATTCTTGGTTTGCTCCATCTGTTCCATCAGCTTAATTAAGCTCAGATAAAATACATGAAGTGGTGCAGAGCCTGTACAAGGGACAAGGGGCCCTGGCTGCCTGCTGTCCAATCTGAACCAGCCTCTCATCTGGACACCTCTTCGTGTTTCAGTTGACTCAATACCAGTTGATTATTAGCAGGGGTACTTGGGAGGCTTTCTGAGTTCCTTACATTTTCTAATCGTTTATCATTTTCCCTGTGCTTAGTACATGGTTCTATAAGGGCTCTGTGACTTCTTTCAGAAGAAACCTACAGTTTCTCAAGAACTATTATAAAGTGTAAGAACATCCTAATGAGAGAGAGGGGAATGAATGGCTTTGGGCAACTGAAGCTGTCAATACTTTACAGGTGAAAGGAAATGAGAGTGTCATTGCTGGCCAATAACTACTACTTATATTCACAGGCTCTGCTTGGATTGTACCTCAAGTGCACTGGGGAGGGCAGGGCCAACACGGGCTGCATTCCTGTGAGCTATTGTAACAGGAAAAAAAATTAAAATCTCACAAGCTCGAGTAAGAAACAAATACCAGCCACAACACACTTTGCGTTTTAGTCCCCTGGATTCAGAGTGGGCGGCTCGAACAGTCTCGCAGTCTGGTTGGATTTGCCTTCGCACCCGCTGCGAGAAGGCCGGTCCGTGCCCCGCGGCCAGGCTCAGCACAGACCTGCGCTCGGGCCCTTCTTCTTCCCGCAGTGGGAACGGGCTAAGGAACCAAAGCACTCGGAGACGAGTCCCGGCACCGGCGCTCCCTCCCCAGAGGAGCCGCCCGCAGCCCTGGCCCGAGCCCGCCGTGGGGCGGCCGCTCCCGAGCCGGGGGCTGCCACTGACCTCCTGCCGCCGGTACGCGTCGCTGAGGAAGTCGCGGTAGCGCCGCCGCAGGGCCTGGCCCAGCTCCCACTGCTGCCGCATCCCCACCTGCAACGGCACCGGGCGTCAGCGGCGGTCCGGAGCCCGGCCCGGCCCCCGGCCCGCCTCGCT
>VWZN01011470.1:466883-498446 GCA_013396955.1 Regulus satrapa | reverse complement strand
CCCGTCCCGCTGAGGCGCCCGGGGCCTGGCGGGGTAGGGGCCCGGCTGGCAGCGTCCCCCGAGTGGGGCCTCGAGCCCAAGGGGTCGCTCGGCCGCGGTGTCTGCCGGCGGGGACTGCGCGGTCGCGCTGCTGAGAGAGCCCCTTCGCTCAGGGACTGAGGCGTCTGGGGAGCGGGGACAGCTTCTCGTGGCTGTTGTCGTGCATCTGAAGAGCCCTGGTTTCTGTCTGCTGTCTCCGGAGGCGCCGTCAGGAGATGTTTATGTGCTTTGGGGTAACTCGTTAGCTTTCCTCTCTGCTCAGCTTGGAGTTCTCTGTGTCATTCACCTGTTGCATCCTGTCAGCCCAGGTCCTGAGTTTTCTAGGACAGAAACTTGTCTGTACGGCTGTCAGTTTGCATGGTGCTATTAAAGGGTAACTTTGCTTACATTGGTGGTTACTCTTCATTGTGCCATTCCGCTGACGCTTATGGTGCTAAGGTCCACGGGTCTGTCAAGGCAGGATTTCATTATGGGCCGGAAGGCAAACATTGGATCACTGGTGAAAGAGAAATGCTCTGTCTCCTGAAACTTCCTTCCCTTCTTTTCTTTTTCCTAAAGGGACAGCTGGGCCCTTCCCTGCAAGGCTTTTTTGAGGGAGTCTCCAACACTGAGTCACATTTCTGACTAACAGTTTGGATCACTGTGTGTCAGAGAGTTTCTGGCTATGACTGCAGGTTATGTTTGTCTGTAGGGAAGAGTCCTCTCGGATCTGCTTCTTGTTCCCAGATACGTGGAGTTGATCTGCTGTTCCTGGGTGTCAGAGAGAAGGCTATACCTGAGGACAGGCAAAAGAGAACAGAAAACCTGTTTTTTATTGTCTTTACTGAGTGGTGGACTTGATTTTTTTGTTTGAGTCTGGATCAAGACATAACCCTCTTGCTGAGGTAGAAAAACATTCCATTTTAATTCTAGAAACAATAACTTCAGGCAGTTGTTGCTGACCTCGCCCCTTCTATCTTTTGGGCCATGGAAAGAGGGCACTGGATGTGGTACACCTCGTGCCAGATCAGGTGGAGGTTGGCCTTGCTACACTTCATTGCCACCGCACCTGTGGCGTATTCACCCAAAGATACTGTGTCTGCAAGGCTTGTCAGAGCTGACGGACTGTGTGGCTCCCTGGTGTGACCCCTTTTTGAAATCTAGTACTTGCACTGATGCTTCTTTCTCATCCGTGCGTATGCCCGTGCATCCTTTTCCATGAAGGAAATCCAGCTTTTCCAGGAGGAAAACCAGGCTGATAATATTTAACGACTTTCTCCCAGACCCCCCAAAGTAAAAGGTGGAGGAAATAAACCTAAACCAGCCTGAGGGAGGACAGAAAATGGGTCATTGTGGAGCTCGGTTGCTGCCGGAGGAAACTTGCAGCTACTCGTGTTGTGAAGGGATGCAGGGAGAAGTACCACAGCAGCGACACTATATATATATAAATATATATATATACAGAGACACACATATATATAAATTGCCTAATCTAGAGAAAATAGCGACGGGAAACTTTATCACGGAATGAGTGTGTCCTGGCAGTGTGCCTGGGGTTGCCTCCGCTCGCTGTTTCCAGTTGCTGCTGCCGCAGCTCCCCGTGCCGTGTCAGCAGGTTTCCCTCGCCGGCTGGCCGTGCGGGGAGGCTGTGCAGGACAGGCATGCAGCCGCACAAATACAGAGCAGGACTTTGCTGCCTTGTCCCTGTCTTACACCTGCAGGAAGAGTCATATAACCACTGCGTTGAAGTGCATTTGGTTGCTGTGACTTTCTTTTCCTTTCTCTCGGGTTAGTCCTCACAATTCTGCGTCCTTGCTCTGAGGCAGACAGAAGGATTCGTATTTTGCTGTTGTTTGAATGTTAGATCAAGCGATCTCACATCTTAGAAGTATGTCTCTTGGAGTTAGCTCTGGCCCGTGATTGTATGGCTGTCAAGACTGACAGTTTTCACAATTTCAAGTTTTGAATTTAAAAATCTTTAGCTCCTTTTCAGAAGTTGTGATCCCATCTGCCTAAGGAGCAGTATAGAATATAATGTGCTTTGTCTTGGGTGCACTGAAGGATGATCCTGCTTTCTGCTGTGGAAGCAGCTGCTGTGAAAGTGTCATTGTTGCAGATGTGTGGGTCTTTGCATGTTGAATAGGAAAGCTTATCAGATTGTTTGCCACCCTCCTCCTTTTCCCTCCCCCACCGAGTAATGAGGTTCACACACCTGACAGCCCCGGGGAAGAGTCAGTGGTCCAGAACTGTCAGAGGTGTTCCTGCCCGTGGGGGTTGAACCTACTTGATTTTTTAGGTCAATTCGAAACCGTTTTATGATTCGATACAAAGATACCTTGTTTCACTGGGGGAGACTGTCCTGCTGATCTTCTGTGGGATGTTAGCTTGTTTTCCTTGCAGCGTGACTACAGAAGGCAGAGCCGCTCTTGGTTGTGGAAACTATCTCGGTGTGAAGGAACTTCATCTTAGGAGGGAATTCAGGGGTGCGGGTCTGCATTAAAGCTACAGACAGGTTGGACTTGGTCATTAGATAATACTTCCACTAGCATGTAGAAAATGTTAAGTCAAATATAAACAAATACTGTGTTCTGACTTAGCATTTCCGCTGTAGTTACTTCAGGTTTGAGAGATGTATATAATATTGTTAAATGAAAAGAGGCTGTCCATGTTCAGGCAGACCTTAAAATATATCAGAAACAGTGCAATGGCTTCCTTTAGCAATCCTATGTCAATTTTGTTCTGTGACTTCCTGCTTGTGACCAAATACTTTTTTTTTTCCCCATATTTGAGACATAGACAAATTCCTTTCTAGTGTTCCCACTGAAAGGGAGACACCCCTAAAGCTAGTGTAACTTGTACTTTTATATCTGGAGATCTCAAAACCAGATTTCTTGTAAAGCAAAATTACTTGCTTTATGGTGTGTCAAAAAAAAAACTAAGGTGATTTACATAATTTGGGTTTAATATTATAAATCACTTTGAGGTATACAGTATCAAGTTCTTAACAATCTTATTTGGGGAGGACAAAGGTTAACTAAGGTAGTGCACAGAGGAGAGAGAGCAAAGCCTTGCAGACCTTCCCAGTAGGTTTAAGGAGGGGGAAAAAAAGTTTGGTGGGAAGTCAGTGAAGAAATGAAGAGAAAATGTTAGAGAATGAGAAATCTAATTCTTGTTTTGAGCAGACCCAAACTAGTGCCTATAAGGATTAAGTAGGAGAACTATCACGTGGGATGTGAGAATTGATGCAATTTAAAAGCCATGTTGTGGAGTCAGGTTATATTGTGTACTCATAGAAACCTCTCTGAGATGTAAATAAGATGTTAGGTGAGTATCAGACTGATTGCTAAAGCACATGACTGACAAGAGAGTAGGTGTCTCCTGGCATATAAGGCTTTCTAGTTTGTTTTAAGATGTAAAAAATATTGGCAGATATGCTCATAAAATTTCTTGAAACCAAAGGGGCATGGAAGTCCTATCCTCTCTCCCTCCAGGGAGCGGGACACTGTTGGCCCACTGGTCCTGCAGCTACGAGGCAAACAAGGTCGATGGGTTTAAATCAAGGTGTCCCACTTGCTGATAGAAATCATGATTAAAATTAGTGCTTTAAATAATTCATTTAAAGTTTGTTTTGCGTTTGATAATTTCTTAAAAGGCAGCTTTAGTGTAATCAGTTAGGCTCATCTATTACTGCTTCTTGCCAAACAGGATGATACAGTATAGCTGCATACTTCTATTTATGCTATTATATCACAGTAAATGTTTACATTACAAAATGGTCATTTGTAATTGCTGGGTGATTTTCTTTCCTCATGACTTGTACAAGACTGCATTTGAATAAAAAGATCAAATCAAATATGCACTTTTTTATAATTATACTATAATCACAGAAATCATGGGCTGGATACATAAGAGAAAATATGCTTGCTGGAGTGTGCTATTAAATAACTGATTCTGTCAGGGTAGTGTTATCTGTATTTAGCAGAACGAACTGGTTGGTTTTGGTAATTGTCTCCTTCCAGATCTTAGAATGAGCATAGCTCATCATTCCTTGTCTTGTTTTTATTTGGAGATTATAAGAGAGAGCTACCTCCCACCCATTTTATGCTGCCTCCACCAGCTTTGAGTGAACTGAACTAATTTAATAAGTGAATTGAAGGAACTAATCTTTTTGCCTTTTTAAGAAATAATTGTTTTGTACCGACTCTGCAAACTCAGTGACTTTCTCAAGTTTAGGAGTTTGACTTTTTAAACATTCTCCAGTAGCCATGTCCTGCTTGAATAGGGCCTGTGTGTATTTGTTTCAATGGTTGTTTTAGACTTCCATCATAAATTCCCATTAACTTAGAAAATAAATTAATAAGCGTAATCTTGAAAGCTGTGTGTAACACCCATTTAGAGGAAAATGTTTGGAATTTAAGTGGTCTCATCCAGAGCTCTTGTGAAATGAGGGCGAACAGGTAGGCCTCTGTAACAGCTCTGCAGTGCATCTTGGCGGCCACAGACCTATGTGCAGAAATGCGCCAGCCCCCAGAGGATTCTGCCTGCCTTGCCCGAGATTTTTGCCGGAGGATTTCGCAGTCAGAGGCGCGCACACAGCAGTGGCAGCTTTGTGTGGGCCCGTGCCTCTGCCCTGGAACAGCCTTCGGGACTCGCCGTGGTGCCGCCTGCCCTGACATGCAGGCACACGGGCAGGCTGGGAGAGGAGTCCTGTGGGCAGCCCTCAGCCGTGTGGGCTGTGGGAAAAGTGCCACGGAGGCAGGGCAGGGCAGCTCAGCTCCGCCCGCTGCTAGCTCGGGAGAAGCCGTCACCTGGCCCTCAAACTGGCAACTTCGTGACTCCAGTCTCGTGCCGTTTTTGGCCATCGGGTGCAGGAAAGGAATAATAATGTGCTGATTTCTGTCAAAGGGCTAGGAAGAGGTTCAAAAGATGGGTTTTGTGTTTACAGATGGTGAGATGGACATTCTCAGGCATCTGCGTGTCTGGACAGGAAGCTAGGTAAGCGTATGATATATAGTGTAAGGTCCATATAGCATGAGGACAGGCAAGTTTGTACTAATGCACCTTTAAGGAAGGTGCCAGAACCCCTTCCTTAGCAAAGGAAGAGGGAACTTCTTTGTGGGGATTGTTTTAAAATAAAAAATAAAAATTTAAAATGTAAGATATAAAATAACTATAGATCATACAATGTAACCCCTGTTATCCATGTGTGTCTGAAAACCCGGGATGTAACTTTCTGGCTGGTATGGGACTGAAGAAACACTTCTCAGTCTGCAAATAGCACCCAAGCTAGTGTTTGTTCTTGTAAAAATTGAACAGGAGTGGGGAAAGGAGAAAACTTTGCCTGAAGAAAACATGAATTTTCTCCCTATCAGTTGTACTTTAAAGTCATTTTCTAAAGTGCTGCTTTTAAGCAGCAGTCTGGGAGTGAAGGCTGAAGGAAAAAAAACCAAGAGACTGCAGACTTTGTTCTCCCTTGTTTCAGTATCATCTTCCACTGCTACTCCCTGATACTTGCTCTGGGTGGTGCCTTTAGCAGTGTCCCAGAATCAGTGGGCCGTCCACACCCTTCTTCCTTGACACAAGGATCAAAATAAGAAATGGAGCCACTTGTTGGTTTAGTCCCATTACCTACTCCCAGACACTTGTACACACTTGTACTCCACACACTTGTGCTGCATTTTGCAGCCTTGATCTTGGATTTGCACTTACTTCTGAGAAGTCAAGGTTCAATGTTTTGCTTGGTGATAGGATAATGTTTGCTGGCTTTGTGCAAACCCTGCTGCAGCATCAGTCTTTGCAGGATTGCCGATTCTCATTTGTCCATGGGTGCGATGGCTCCCTTCTCGTGGCAGGGTCGTGCCAGAGTTGGGAGTAGACCACACTTCCCTGCAGCAGGATGCGTGTGACAAACTCGGATGATCTGATGGTTCCGTTCTTTTGCATTTCTCTCTTAGAGCCTATGTGCAGACTTCCAGTCTGTTCCGAGCTGTTACTGGGGCAGTAGGAAAACATTGGTGTGTTAGCACCTCTGGTCCCTTTGTACCTTGGTAGCACGCTGCCTGCACGATGAGGGTGAGGCTTCCTGGGCACTTGGGGACAGCCTGTGAGGAGAGTCGGTGGCTCTGTTTTCCCATCTGGTGGGTGTGCCGTGAGTGCAGCCATTTCACTGGCTGGGGTTGGAGCGGTGGATTCTGTCCGGCTCCGGACTGTTTTTGAGCCGAGTATTTGTGATGATGTCAGGCAGTGTGAGAAGGGAACATGACTTGGCAGGACAAAGTCTGCAGAAAGTTCAGCTCCACATTTGGCCAAGAGCCTCGAAGGGGACTAGATGGACACACACATTCTGCTACACAGCCTGTCACACGCCCTCTCACATGCTCCCTTCCTGTCACACAGATCTCTTTCTCTCTTTTTCAGACCTTTAACCCTTCCCTCCTGGCTTCTGCTTGGTGGCTTTATAAAACTCAGAGAAATCCTTCTTATTTTGTTGTTACTGTGCCTTGTAAGGGTTCAGTTGCAGTGACCCGCAAAGCAGAAATAGCCCATACATGCCAGAATCCAGAAGAGTAGTCAAAATCAGGGCAAGTTTACTTGGTAGCAAAGCTCTTAATAGTTCTTTATTCTGACCTGTACCCCTCTGCCAGTCTTCACTGTGTTTCTTGGCAGCTCTTCTGATCTCCTTTGCTGCTCTGCTGCAGTCTTCTAGCTGATCCGTGTTTGGATATGGACATCTGCAACCCTGCCTCTCTCCTCCTGCTCTTCTAAGAGCAGTATTAGCAAAACCTGACAAAATAGATCCCTGATGATGCTTCATTGGGGAATAGACTACCAGTCAGGCTTACTCTGAAGCGGTTTAAAACCCTGTTACAATATCCCTCTGATGTGTTCTTTATATGGGTATTTCTGTAGTACTGTAATTTCTTCCTGACCTCTGTGCTACATCTAGGGATGATCCTTCTATGAATGGGAATTGGTGCTTTTCCCCCACTGCCCTGCAGGGAATCTTAATGAGTTTCCTGCCTGTTTTGCAATCCAGTACTGTATTTCTGGTTTGCCTGTGAGCGGTAGTATTTGTTTTGATTGATGTTTTTGGGTGGAATGGTGCTTGGATACAAAGTGTTATATAGAGACATTATTAAGAGGCTGTTTCCCAGAAACAATCTTGTATCGGTTATGGTGATTTGCAGCATGCTGATGAAGTACTCCTGGGGTGGGAGGAAAGGAGAAAGTCAGAAAAATGAACAAACAATTTTACTGTAAGCAGCCCTCTCCTTCTGTTCTTTCCTCTTTTGCCTCTCTTCTTCATGTCCTCTGATGTCATTGCTGGTGGAGGATGGAGAAGACCAGTTTGAAAGAGAAGGTGGTCTGGACAAGGGATAAGAGTTGAGGGATTTTAAGTTCTCTTTTTGTTTCTCTTTTTGGCTTTGCCGTGATATATCCTATGGCTTTGTGTCTTTACTTTTATCTGTTTTAGTAGCTGTGAGTGGACTGTGCCACGTTCCTGCTCAGAGGAGTCAACAGCAGATTGAGGTTCTGTGTTGGGGAGATACCCTGGGACAGCCTGGGGACCTGAGGAGATTCCCCTCTTGTGATTCTAGCTGATAGAGGTGCTTGGCTAGAGTAGGCATGGATCATGAAATATTCTCTTCCTGCATAGTTGAGATGAAGTAAATTTTAAGAAAACAACCAGGTAAAAAACCCCAGTACATTGTGGGATTATTTATCACTACCATTTTCTATCTGCAGAAAACAAGGATAATCTTGTTGGTCTTCCTATTCCTTATGGACTAGATTAAGCCCTTTTCCCTGGCATCTCTACTACGAGGATGTTATTTTGGATATTCATTCTAGCTTCTCTTTTTTTAAAATTTTATTTTATTTTTAGGTTCTGGTCTCTTGCTTCAGATTGGAAGTAGCACTGGGGTGACTTTTCAAATCTGCTGTGAGTCAGACTCTTGTTTCCCTGAAGCAGGGCTATAACATCTGTGGGACTAAGGGTCATAAAGGGGGAATGTAGGATCCATGCTGGAATTTTTGTTCTGTAGTGTAGTGTTCCCAAAAAAAGTCCACAGTTATTGAAGAGAGAATTCTCCCCACTCCCTTCCAATTTCTATGCAAGCCCCATTTTAAAAAACACAGCTTTTTGGACCTAGCTGGTTATTGTCATTGCTTCTGTTCTTAGTGACACTATTGGTTCTTACTCTTTTCAACTCTGTTCTCTGGGAAGACGGAGGAAGCTCTGGGTTATAAAACTGTTGCTTCAAAGAATGCCTGTTACGTTTTGCATTGCTGTGTATAATTGTGCAGAACAAGATATTGATGGCTGAGTAAATATAGAGAAGGCATCCAGAAAGAAACTGAGTCTGTGGTCCTGTTTTCCATGATGTCATGCAGTGGCATTTATAAAGACACCGAGGTAGTGGGGTCAGATTGCACTTTTTGCCTTCAGGTAGGATGTGAGGAGCTGTCGCTGCATGAAAGGTGTGTGAGAGGTGGTCAGCAGCAGGATTATTGAGCTGCAGACACCTCAAATTTCATTTTCCAACCTGAATGGGGATTTTGTTAGCAGATTATTTTATAGTAGGAAGTTTTGTTGATTGCTTGAACACTTTTTACATGTGGTTTTCCTCTTTTTTTTTGGTTGGCGTGTGTGTTTCTGGTGCTGTGGTTGGACATGTGAAGGAATGACACTGTTAGCCAATCCAGGGGCCCTAGAAAGAAAAAACAGACATGTAAACCAAAACCACCTTTGCATAGATACGTGTGCAAGGGGAAAATGACTTACTGCTAGGATAGCTAAATTTGCTTGGAGAAATTGAGTGCTACTGGCAAAATAATGTTGTTTCCAATTTAAAGCGACTTTCCATAGGAAAAAATTGCTATTGCAGTTAATGCTGACACATTGTGTGGACAAGGACTCGGGCTGGATTCCCTCCCTTGTGCTTCTCAAGAAGTGGCACAGAGCTGCCCTTTGCTTTTCTGCTAGCAGGAGGGGGCAGCTGCTCGGAGTGTTTCATCCTCCTGAGAGGAACACAGATGGGGTTTTTCCTGTAGGAAGTCCCTATCAAAGACTCAGTTGTGCTTCCTGCCATCTGAAGGTCGGTGCTGATAGTGGTGTTGAGCTGTCAGTGAGCTGGAGTCGTGGCCAGACACGGGGGATTATTGCAGTTCAGCTACAAACAGCAAGTTCTGCTCATCATGCCCGTCCCTGTGAATGCTGCAGAAGTTGGTGTCCCTCTAAAGTGACTCTGCTTTGTCTCCTCCCCATGTTGGCTCACCTGGCCAGACAGAACTGAGGAGGATTGACTTGTCATTTTACAGGATGGGGTGGAGGGGAGGGGAAGATAGAGGGAAGCTGCTACTGTCACATCTTCCTTGCTGTAAGCCTGTGCATGCCCTGGTTTTGGCCATTCCTGAGGTGGTTCTACACTAGGGGAGCCAGAAGCTTGAAAGCTGAGCTGACAGTAGAAAGTGTAGAAGGAGCTAGAGATTTATTTTTTTTAAAATCCAGATCAGGGTTATCTTGTTTTCCAGAGTTCAAAGGAACTTGTGTCAATGGCCTTTTAAAGGAATTTCATGGCAGCAAGGTAGCTACATCACTCCTGATATCACTTGTTATTCGTTTCTAGTTCATTAACCTGGGAAAAGTCTTATCTTCTTACCATAATCCCTCCCTCCCTCTCCCTGCTTCCCTCCCCTCTCTCTCTTCTCTTTCCTCTTCTTCTCACTCTTCCCCTATCCGCTTGCCCGCCTCTTTCTGTCTCCTGTTGTCAGAGGGACTAATACTTCCTTGCAAACAGGAAGAGAGGCGAGAGCAGCCCTGTGTGCAGTGTGCAGTGTGAGTGAACTCTAATAACCTCATCTCCTTTCTCCTCCGCTCAGTTGCAGAACCAAGGACATCTGGCAGTTGGGAAGGAGGGAGGGAGGAAAAATAAAGGCACAGCCCATTTCAGGATCTTACCCACCCTGAAAAGTAGTCACACTTGTGCTCTCTTTTCCTCTTGCTCCTTGTGTTGACATGGCTCTCTTTCATCTGGCAGAAACCAAGAGTTGAAGGGAAGGGCAAACCCAAAACCTCAGCCTTTGCCAGGCAAGGTATAATGAGAAGCAGGTGAGAGAGCAGGGAGCACCTGCTGCTGGGTGATGAGGCGTGTGAGCAGGAGAGCTGACTTGCAAAGCAGTTGCTGTTGGTGTGAGCTTTGCAGAGCCTGTAGTTTCCCAGGTGGGACTGGGATCAGAGCATTCTGTTGTCATCTGATTTAAAATTTGGGAAGCCATATTTCCAAAATGAGGGAGTCCACAGGTTCTGCAGGAAAGAAACAAATCTTGTTCTCTGTAGGTCATGGACATGGAGCAGGTTTGGTTGTTGGGGCTTTTTATTTGGAGCAAAGCAGAAGTACTTTGGGCTTGTTCTGCTGTTTATTGCACTGTTTGGTCATACGCTTCTGCCTTAAGAGTCTAATTTACTTTGCTAACCCATTTGTTCACTTTTTTCAGTCCTATATTCCCTCTTGCCTGATGTAGGTTGAAACTGGCTTGGAACTCCTGTTGTTACTACCGTTGTTTGTTTATAACAGGCACTCTTCACCCACAGAATAGCTAAGTCATATTAAGTTCAGTTTCATAAATGTCTATAGAACTCATTACATTTTGGTTGTAATTATAAGGTCTAATTCTAGAAGGCATATTATGGAGAATTCCAGTCTCCCTGAACTCAGCTTTAAGGTGTTTTTCTGTAATAGCCAGACTTTTCCCTTCTCCGTGTTCTTTTAGACATACTATCTTTCAGAGTAACACCTTTCAGGAAACCATTGTTGTACCTTCCATCTCTTCCCAGTGCTCTTTCAACCGAGTGACATACATTTGTTTATTTTAATCTTTTCAGTTGGTAGTCACCTCTGAGGTTGTTCTCTGAACTTTGTGGTGCTTTCCATGCCCGACCTGGGTAGGAGACAGCGTGCCTTGTGTTGAGACCAAACACTGAGAGCGTTGAGAGCTGGATGCTGCAGTGAGCCCACTTCAAAGGGAGAGACAAATGCCTGGGAAAAGGCCATGCCAGCAATCAGCAAAGTTATGGGTAATAAAGGAGTTGGTCAGCAGCAGGAGTAAAACCCAAAGTAAGGTGGGGGACGGGGGGAGGCAGGCTCTGGAACTGAGCTAGGGAGAGACAAGTGGCAATTAAGACCCTTAACTTGAGGGCAAAGAGACTGGAATGCAGCTGTGCCGCTGGGAGTGCTTGGTAGGACTCTTCTGCATAATTGTCAATGGTGGCAGCAACTTAAAAGGCTCACAAAGTAGTGCCACAGTCTTGGACAGCTGCTCATGGTCAGCTGAAGCTTAGCTGGACAGCAAATGAAAGCAGTCAGGAGGCTGTAGCTTTTCTTTATCAGCTTGGGACTGACGGTGGCTCGCAAACTCTTTCCAGTTTGTGGTTGCCTTTATGCTTCTGGGAGATCAACATGGATAATGCGATTTCAAACTCTGTCTCTGCAGTTCTCTGAGAGAGGGATTTACAGCAGGGACACCGGTCTAGTCTGTTCCCTGAGAGTTACAAAACTGTTTTTTCTATTCTTTGCAAGCATACTGTTCAAAATCATTCTTTACAGTATCCTGTTGCACTGCTTTTCACATTTTGCATTTTTGTGATTTGTCTCTCCCATTGTCAATCTGAAGTTATTATTTTTCCACATGAGTTTTGACAGTTTTCACATGTGATATTGCTTCATTTTCAAAGTGACAGATTGTTTTCAGTCTTGAAAGGTACAGGGTGTCTTTTTCAACTACTTCCTAATTGAAACATGTCATATATATACTTTTGCCTCGCTTACAGACCTGCTATCTGTTTCAGCATTTCTTGAGAAGTGTGATGATGTAGAGGGAAGGGAGAAGAATGAGCCAATATGAGCTGGGAATAATCTTTGTTTCTCTGAAACAGCTAAAATATAGAACCAAGGTCCTAGGGAAGATTTGTGGAAATAGTCTGGCTGCCACACCAGTCACATTATAGGAAAAGCATTAGGTCACAAAATGTTGTTACTCTGTGTGAAAGGATTGGAATTGTGTGCCTCTCAAGGGGCTTAGTTCTGTGCTGCTGCTGTGGAGTCCTCTGAAATCTCAGTCGGATGGTTTGGTTTTTTTCCTGGCTGTTTAGACCTGCAGCCAGTATTTGATACCCAAGGTATCATTATCAGTGATGAGTTGTGCATTTAGGTTTCAGCAGAGGTCACTGTGCACTGCCGTGGGCCCAGCTTTCAGAGATAAATGCTAGCAGCCAATGTGAATCTGTACTGCATGTCAGAGCACACTTAGAAGCCAAAATGCCCGATTATATCCTTGCTTTAGTTACCTGTGAAAGATAGCCCTTCCTGAGAGATGTGTTTGTTCACCAACAGCCTATGCAGAGGGGTGCTGTCCTGTTGACACACAGTGAGCACAGTCATGTTAGCATATGTGTGCAAACATGAGGTCTCCTCTGCTGATGCTGACACGCTGCAGAGTGCCTGCTTGTGATTCATTACAGAACTGAAACATACCTATATGTGTTTGCCTTGGCAGAAACTGTAGGATATTGTAATTTACAGGGCCAGGACTGCGATGAGTAAATCCTCTTTTGAAGGATCACAGAGACTTGAACAAGCTTCCTAAAAAGCTACTCTTCCCTCTGACCATCCATTATTTGGAGGTAAAGGGCTTGTTGTACTGCTCCTCTGGTTATTCGTGTTTTGCACAGCACAGTTTCTTCAGAGATGTGCTTACATCTGGTCTGGTTCCTGATCCTTAAACGTCTCACAACAAGTGCCAAACTAAGAATACCAGGGAGAGGACAGCACTCTTTATCAGGAGAGTCACAGTAACTGCATTTGGCTCATTTGGTTTCTATATATTCCGTGCTGCCCAATGGTATCTCCTTTACTTGTCCTCAGTGAACGTGAGACAATAGTTTGGTCTATATTTGGTGTATGTCTGTTGGCAATGGGCCAGATCAAAGTCTTCCAGAAGAATGTGCAAGTGCTTCAGCTGGCTTAAAAGAAGACTCAGCTGAGGGAATGGATGAGATTATTGCTGGAGGAAGTGATGAATGTTTCTGGCATTTAGCATGAGGTGCAAGAGCCAGGGCTGCCATCTTTAGTCTCTGAAAAAAACAGTACTTTGTTGTAGGAGTGCTGACCTGGAGGCCATCAGTATCTGAGTTGTTCTGTTTTCTCAGAAAAGAAGGAGAGATGGAAGAAGCAGAATAGAGTGAAGCTGATGGTGACACATTTCAGCAGTGTTTAGTGTCATATTTGAGACATAGGTGGCAAGGGCCGGCAGAAATTTGTTTGCCTCAGCCTTTCATCTCTATGTTTCCTCAGTGGAGTATGTCTCTTCAGGATGCTGCGTTTGAGAGAAGTGATTGCTTCATCTTTTGTCACATGGCCAGTCCCGGTTTCTAAAAGCGAAGGAGTTGAGACAGACAGCGGGAGGCAGCAGAGCAGACTGTATCAAGAAGACAGTGTTCCCTCTTGCAGTTACAGCTTGCATCACCTCTCTGCATTTTTGATTCAAGCGGTGGTGCAGATTGGAAGGTGTGAATCTCTAACGATGTGATTATTAGTACAAAACTCAGAAGACTTAGAGTCATGTAAAAACAATCCTCATGCCTTTCTGTGAAAACTAAACCTCAGGCCTTGTCATACAGCCTCGCATTTGTGTGCACGGGAGCAAAAGGCTCAGTAGGCTTCTTTACCTAGCACCAGAGTGCTGCTGCTCATGGTTAGGCCAGTTTTCCACAGCCTGCAAGTGTTACTGTACCTACAGAAGAAAAGATACTCTGTCTTAGGAGCAGAGAAGACAAGTAACCTTTTCTTTTCGGCCCATTCTGTTTTGGGAAGGCTGGAGGCTGGTGCGTGAAGCAGGAACACATTGCAGGAGCACAGATAGTGGCTTCTGTGTTGCTGTATCCTGTATGTGCACATGGATTTCTATTCCACCCCCTCTTGGTGGCTTGCAGTCTCTCAGACACTCCCCTTTGGGCTCCGGATGTCTTACTGACAGCAAGTTTAACTCTTGCAATGTCAATGGTTGTGCAGGTTTGAAATCCTGCCAGATTGTAGCCTCTTCTTTTGTGTTCTGGAGTAAGTTTCAGTTGTGGCTGGGATGCACTAAGAATGGGTCACGGGACTGAAGGCCTGGGCCTGAGCACTGGCACTCCATCCCTCAGATGGGTGATCAAACCCTTCCTTTGAAAAACTGCTGCAGTAGTGCTGCTGGTGATTCATTCTGCACAATAATTAATCTTTGAGTGAGTCTTTTGCGTGGTTTAAAGGAATGTGGAGATGCAGAGGCTTACTCTGAGCTTTCTTGTTTCATGCCCAAACATGTTCAGAGACGTCTGTGTCATCATCGGTGAGGAGCTTATGTAGGACTAGGAATACAAGTTGCGTTTGGATTTATTACAGTAAAGTTCCCATCTCCATCTGATCCTCTGTGCTGCTTACACAAGGTTTTCAGATTCTGCAAGACTTCCTGGGGAGAGTTCTTAAAAAAAATAAAGTAGAAAAAAGAAAGGTTGATTGCGGTAGCTACATTGTTCCTTTGAGGACCATGAGTTTCTTCGAAGTGGTTGCAAATCACATGGGTTAGGCTGTACTCTTCTGTAGTAGGACATCTGTCTGTCCATAGGTTGAAGTTTCCTATTTGCTCTCACGGCTTTTATCCTAGGTAGTCTATTTCTCCAGCCCTCTCAGGGACGGGAGCTCTGAAGTCCTGATGCAGTCTGAGGCTGTGTTTACAAATGTCACATGAATTAATGTGCCCTGTGGGTTTTAACACCTGCATCCACAGTGTAATTGGAGATGACAGGAGCTCAGCAGGCCTGACTGTGTGACTTGCTTTTATACTTGAAGCTCCTTTCAGAGTTCTGGGAGGGGGGTTTGTTTGTGGAAGCATTGCTTTTATCTTTGTTTTTGGCATTCTGACAAAAGTTCTGTGGTCTGGTCCAAATATCCGGGAGGAAAGAAGGAGCCTGGGACAGTGGTTCTGTCCTCTTCGTGGTCAGCACCACAGTGTATGAAGCATGCCCGATGCTCTTGTATCTGGGCTGCTTCAGAGCTTTCTGCCAGCTCCTGTCTTTCAGGGACTGATAGGCTTCCAGTCCTGAACTCAATCACTCAAACTGGTACAGGCCTTCCACGTAGTTGCTTTTTAAATCAGTTAATCTCTTTAGCTTGCATTGGTAAATCACTGAGTTAAGATCAACTGACGTTCAATCAGCTTAGGGGTGTTTACATTAGCAATTTGCATCAGTTTCACTGAATCTGTGCTGACAAACAAGTAGGGTCCTTTTCTGTGCAGGTGGGGCTTTTTGGACAAAGTGCTTGGACTCGCTTTCCGGTTTCAGGTTCTGTGGTGGAGTCAGGGCTGTGTAATGAAGATGCTAGTATGGTTTCTAGGTTCCAGAAATGGGTGTCCTCAGAAGGTTGGTGGTGAATCCATTTCCTGAGAGTGGCATCATGGCCGTCTCCCATAGGGAGGATGTTGGCTCTCAGTTTCGTACTTCAGGTGAGGATTTGTCATCCTTGTCTTTGATGCATCATCGACCTTTGTCACAGTCTTTAGCTACTGGTAGTAAGAGGGAAATCCAATGTTTTGTAGTCTGCTAAATAATTGTATGAAAAATCTCTTTTCCGATTCTCTATATGCTCTGCAATGCACACACCAAAATTCAGGGCAGCTGGCAGCATTGAGCTATTTGTTACTGGAAGTTTTAGCAAAGGCCACTGGTTATAATGCCAGGAATTTCCCTCTTACACACTTGGAGAGATCAGGGATGAAGTGTACTGGTAGCATTAGCAGTAATGAAAACTTGAATTGCTTTGATAAATCTTTTGGCAATGAAAGAATAGTTTTGCACCTGGATATGCTAGTCTTGTACCTTTTAACAAACCACAGTTGGTTAAAATAATGTGTTTCAGGAGTATAAACATTGATAAAACAAAGCTAATTACGGAAACAAAATCTTGAAGCTTGCTTGTGATACGGCTTGTAATAGATTTTGGAAGTTAATAGTCTCAATAGTTGAACTCTTGCCTCTTTTGCATCTTTTGTTTTTTCCACAGGTACTTCCTGACTTTCAGTAGAGAGAGAAACGAAGGACTTTGAAGATAGATGCCTGTGGCCCCTGGCAGAAACAATGCTGCAGCGATGAGATTGTAGCGAGCCCTTCCTGTGTGGCCTCCATGGGTCCCACTCAACTCAGCACACAGGATCATGGGAAGAGGGTGGCAAGTGTATTTGAGATGGAGGAGGAAGGGCTTCCACTCTTCCCTGGCTCAGAGAACCCCCCTGAGCATGCAGGTATGTGAGAATTCTCACTAAATCCGTGCAAGATAAAGTCTGTCCATCCTTACAGCTGCAAGCAGAATTGATACTTGGCAAAATTTTAGGACAAGTTCTACTGTGCTTGAGGCACTCAGAGATGATGTCTAAGAATAGAGTCAGTTATTGATAGCTGAAGACTGGGTTTGTCAAAGTGATAAATGCGTTGAATATTTTGCTTATTAGGCCTTCTAGAGGCTAGGTCCATGGCAGTAAGATACATTAAATTTTTTTTAGCCTTATCAAAAGGTGCTGAACAATAAAGCTTTACTACAGGTGACAATCCAACCAGGGTAGATGATGCAAAGAAATGATAGGGTTTTGCAGATTCATACAGTGGGAAGACAGTAGGAGTTTCTCCATGTATTTCTTACGTTAACTGAGGATGAAGAGTATCAGACATAGAACTGAGATTCTGTAGTTAAAGCTGCTGCTTGTAGCCACAATCCTACACTCTCAAACTGTAAGAAGACACTATAACATCTCCAGACAGGTAGCAGGTAAAAAAGGATAGGGTAAAAATGCATAGGATCTTCATCTTCATGAAAATACGACAAATTAATATATTGGTTCAGCAGTGGGCAATCTTGATAAATAACGAAGAGATAATCTGAGCACTGAATGAGGACTCATGCGTAGAGTAGAAACAAAGAGAGTGGTTTAAAGGTGACATGAGATGACCCAATAAAAGCCCTTAAAATGGGTTTGAGGACTGGAAAATAAAGCATTTGATAGATTATTTCCTTATGAAAATGTGAGGAAAAAAGACACAAAATGTGGAATATATTTATTAAATAGGGTGTCTACCGAGGAAGGAGGACTCTAATGAGAACTAAAGGTTCAGAGGTGACTTTCATGCTTTCTTTCTATATCTTACATTATTTCTGTGTTATCTTTGACTACAGAAAATAACATGAATCATCTATATAAAATGCTTCATGCTCAGAGATGGAAAATAATTTGCATAGATCAAAGAGTAAGCCTATCTGTCTCGATAAAGCAATCATAGAAAAGGCAATAGTAAGTTTATGTAATGTCTTAAAGACAGCTAAGAAATCCAAAAGATGGACAGATTTACCTGTGGAAGTCATTGGATTACTCTGCTGTTCCTCAGAAGCATGTGAGCATCACTTGAGGCTTCAGCAAAGTTATTATACCAGTTAGTGTGCCATTACATGTGCTCATACTAAGTAATCTGAAAGAACTAAATGTAGGCATTGCATAATTTTTACTTAGTAGTATGTTGTGTGAAGAGAAATGCAGTTGAACAAGAGAGGAAAATAGGAGAAATTTAACCTTTCTGATGACATTTTCTTGCTGTCTAATCTGCAATGAAAAGTGCAGGCCAGAACAAGTGACCTCCAGGTCTCTGTAAAGTCAGTGGGATTGAAAATCAACACCACGATACTTAAGGCTGAAAACTTATACTGAGGAACACAAATAATAATGTCTGAGATTGACCTAAAACTGGTTACCATTTCAGGAACTTGAGCAGAATAGTAAATGTAAAGACAAGTAAGGATACATGTATTGGAACGGTAAGTACACAAATGAGACGTGCAACTGTAACCCTGATGCTGATCAAGAAATGCGGCAGCCTTGTTCTTCAAACTAAGCATGAACCACAGGGTAAAGACTTTCCAGACATATCTAAACATAATCTGGAGATTTATCAAGACATGCTGGTTATAATCTTTATAGCAGCTGCCATAGAAGAATCTATAATATCTGACATACAGAAAAATACCTGCACTATGAACTGTATAGAATATCAGATGTCAACATGGCTAGAATTAAATGGATGGAGAAGAGAGAGGGCTAATAGGGAGGGAATGCACAAATAATATTGGCAAGTATTTGACTGGAGTTCCTAAGTGTTGGAGCAGACCAAAGATGTTTTCAAAATGCAGAGCCACTAATAAGATTAAAATCTGTCAGAATGATGTAGGAAGAATTGAGAGCTGCTACACAAGACCATCTGAAATGTGAGGCAGTAGTGAAGGCCTGTGTTTGAGAAAGAACAACAAGCTTTGGTAAACAGTCACTATAAGAGTGTGTTTCAGTTTTAGGAGTGGGGATCGCTCTTCTTGAAAAGGAAATGATGGCTTCAGGATTCCAAAGGCTCTCAGAGCTTGTGAAGTTTACTGCTTGCCTGCTTATTGCAGCTAGCTCCACAGCTGCTGTCGTCTGCCTCGACAGTTTCCCCAAGTGTTCCCGTTACAGGGACTCTCTGCTCAGTCGGGTTTTTATAGGGTCACAGTTTCAGCAGTGGCCTTTCTGTCACTATTGAATTGAGCAAACATTTTTCCTTATTCTTGTCCATGTGTATGCAGAGAATAGAAGTAAGAGAGCTGGGGGTTCTGAGGAAATTTACCTTCTGCACTATCTTGGATTTCAACTCAACTTCTTTGTAGGTCTTTTCTCACATTGGTAACTTAACTGTAATTGGAAAGTGCGGAAGAGTGCTTGGCCTGAGCGTGTTTTGGCTCTTTCCCTGTGTTTTGGAGTGGAGCAAGTGTGAAGCTATATTTGTTTGTGTAGCTGAGGTGAAACCCTGTGGATTATGTCAGTAAGTTTGTTGCAGAAGACTCGCTTGCCCAGAGGGGCAGTGGGTGTGAAAAGGGAAACCTGATCTTTGGAGATAGTGGCTTTGAGTGAGGATGTTGGTTGTCAGGAATGGGGCAGTCAGCTGCAAACACCACTCTTCCTTCACATCTGTGGTTTTTTTCTTTTCTTTTGTTTTCTTTTCCCTCGCTACCGTTCATTTTGGTAGAAAACCCCCCCTTGAAACGGAAGAAGGGCCCAGCCCCTAAGATGCTGGGAAATGAAGTGTGCAGCGTGTGTGGGGACAAGGCCTCCGGCTTCCACTACAACGTGCTGAGCTGCGAAGGCTGCAAGGGCTTCTTCCGCCGCAGCGTCATCAAGGGCGCGCAGTACGTCTGCAAGAACGGCGGCAAGTGCGAGATGGACATGTACATGCGCCGCAAGTGCCAGGAGTGCCGGCTGCGCAAGTGCCAGGAGGCCGGCATGCGGGAGCAGTGTGAGTGCGCGCCGCGGGCCCTGGGGCTCCGGGCGGGACAACGGCCGCGAGGCAGGGCGGGCAGCGGGAGCGCTTGGGGAGAGGGGGATGCAAAAGCCACGCAGGCTGGATTGTTGGAATGTGCGTGGGAAGTCAGCTCGACAAGGATCGTGTGGGTAGAGGAGGCTGTTGGTGGAATCCCAGGCCGGCTTTATTGCTTTTAAGAACTCGTGGAATATACCGGCAGAGGAAAGGTTCACATGCTCATCAGGGTGCTGTAAAGCGTGTCAGTAACATCAGGCTTGTGGCCAGGACTGTAAGATTGGTCACCGTGCTCCTTGAACAACAGGCACTTTGCTTTGCTTCCTACTGTGAGCTTGCAAAAGAGGTCAAGGTCAGTACTGTACAGTACTGCAGCTGTGTTTGTGCATGAGCTGATCTCATTGCTTGCTTTAGTGATCTCTGCTATTTTTCTCACGCGAGACATAAAGCTGCTGTTTCTGACTATTCCCCAGTATTTCTGCTTGCCTATCAGGAACAGCCTTCCTTCACCAGGGTATCCAGGCTCCATCCGTTTGCTCATCAAGACTGACTGACTGAATGCTCAATTCGTGTTAGGTCTGTGTGAAGTCTTCTTTTCTGACATCCAGCACCCAGAACAGCTAGGAATAGCGGGTGTTTCAGAAACATAACATTATTTTGCAAAAATTAAATCCCAGTGAGCTAGGACACCTGCTGTTCAGTTTGTCAGCATGAAACACAGCACATTGGTATCTTTGTCTCACCGGTTTGTATCAGAATTACAGGTGTGCTGTCTTTACTCCACTGTGCCATTCCCAAGAGCTACAAAACAGATGTATTTGAGAAGCAAAGCAGTAAGACCACTTGTTCACTTTGCTTCTCTTTTGTTGCAGGTAGATACAGAGAGCCTCAGTATGTTTCTGCATTTAGGCATTGTTTTGTGTTGAGGACAGCTCAGGAAAATTAGGTCAAAAGGAATCTTGGTGGTGTTATCAAGAACTTGGCAATTCTTGTTGATGCTGTAATCCGCACTGCAAATTTGCCTTGTTAGTTTTGACAGAAACTGAGGGATTTTTCGTCCAGCTGTTTCACTTGGTAGGTCATTCCAGAACTTCCCCCCTAGTAATTGCTGGAAACATTCTTCTAATTCCCAGACTGAAGTTATTCATGGCCGGTTTATTGTTCTTAAGCCAGTGTGAGCCATGAGGTTAAATAATTCCTTCCTGACAAACTAAGTTGGGTTGCTTTGAATTTAGCATGGTGTAGGAGCTTGCACTTAGGCAGTTTTCAGGATTCATTAATAGCCGAGTTAGATGTTACCAGATAAATTTTTTTTTTGTGCATCGGAGTCCCAAGATGAGGGGCTGTAATCACTTGGATCAGTTACTTCCCTCCTTAAACTGACACTGTAAGTAGCATTCTCTAGTCTTATAGATTCCCCCTTATTTTGGTAATTGTATTGAATGCCTTTGCTGTTAGAATTGTAAATTTTGTGCACGGTGCATGTACCTGTGCACACATCCTCCCTGTTGGAAGTCAGGGATTAAGGGTGCTCTCAGTTTGACTGTATTATGTTCTTTGTTTATCCTTCCAATCCCAAGAATGCTGTCCTACAGTAGCTCTCCAGTTCTTGTCTTTGTTTAACAAGATTCTGTTAAGACGTGCAGTTATATACTTGTTCTAGGTTTTAGGGCCTGCTTTTCTGTGTAGCAGCTATAGAATCATCAAGGCTGGAAGAGATCTTTTAAGGTCATCAAGTCCAAATGTCTACCCAGCAGTACCACTGTAACCGCTAAACCATATCACTGAGCACAGATCCAGGTGCCTGTAAACACCTCTAGGGATGGTGACTCCATCACCTCCCAGGGCAACTTGTTACAATGCATGTCCTAACAAGGAATTTTTAAAAAAATACCTACTGTGAATCTCTGCAGTTTAAGGCCATTTCATCTTGCCCTCTCCCTGTGGGCATGGTAGGAGAGACTAACCTCCACCTCATTACAACCTCCTTCATTCTCTGTGTTATCTGTGCATAAAAAAATGGCCAAGGAATCTTTCAGCACTTTAAAAATCTTGTTTGTAAAGTCAAGCTTTGTTTATTTATCTTTGTTCCTGAAGATACAGAGGGGGTTTTTTTCCCCAGTCAATCCCTTTTCTTCTGGATGGCCCTCAGAGCGCCAGTCACAGCACACAGCCCGTGCTGCCAGCAGCCTTGCTGAGGGTGCCCTCAGTCCCGCTGTCCAGGTCACTGACAAAGGTGTTAAACACTGCTGCTCCCAGTATCACCCCCTGGGGAGCCCCACTGGTCACTGGTCTTCACCTCAACATTGAGCCATGGGCCACAACTCTGAGTGTGACCATCCTGCCAATCTTTTATCCTCCAAGTGATCTATCTGTCAAGTCCATGCTATTCCAGTTTAGAGACAGGGATGCATCTTTCCTGAGCTTGGAGGAGGTGATCCTTGAATATTAACCAGCTTTCTAGGGCCCCTCTTCCCTCCAGCATTTATCTGATAGTACTCAACCGAGCAGATCCCTGAAGAGGTCAGAGTCTGCTCTCCTGAAGTCCAGGCCAGCGAACTTGCTGTGCACCCTCTCTCTGTGAGGCCAACATGATCACAGCCTTGCAGGTGTGTGCATGTCTCTAACTCCTCTTATTTATTGCCTGTGCTATGTGCATTCACATAGAGGCATTTAAGTTGGTCTCCTGATGAACCCGACTAACTGGAGGGAATGGCAAGAATTCCACTGTGCTGCTCTTCAGGTGCTCTCCTGCTGACCTGCGTACCCTCTCCAGGCTCTGGGTGTCTCTTGCTGGCCCTGGCATCAAACTGGATTGGGAGAGGACAGGGATGGATTGAGGTTCCTGTCCCTAGGCAGCTTTGGTTTAAATCCCTCCTCACTGCTTGGCAAACCTATGAGAAAGGATGTGCTTCCCTTTCTCTGACAGAGGGATCCCATCAGCCCTCAGTAGAGCAGATGCGTTTGAGTTGTTCTGTTCCTCACGGTGTCGCATCCAAATAACATCCTTTGACTTTACAACTGATGGAGACTTGTAACCCTATTCCTGAAGGACCTGCAGTTGGTCCTCAGTTACATTATGCAAAGTTACTCTTCCATTATTCATCTTGGGGTATGTTACTGCTCTAGAGTTTGCTGCAGATGGCCTGTATAGGAAATCATCCTTTCACTCTCAAACTCCACCTAGGACTGAGTCTGACCTTTGAGGAGGGTGAAATAACACAAGCCGATACATTAACAATATTGAAAAAGGACATAACACTAGGATAATATAAAATATGGTGAACAAACCATGGCATATGAAGGAAGCCTCTGTTGTAACACGATATTTTATGGAATTGCTTTATGGGGGAAGTCACTGATTTTTTTCTGAGATCTGCGGGGCATCATGAGGGGAGCTTCTGCCTTTTGTGAACACTTTACATGACAGTATGATTAGAAGAAATGCAATGGAACAACTTAAAGTAGGGAATGGAGGAAGAAACAAATAAGTATCACCGTTGACTGTGTTGTGTGCACTCCACTATGCCTGGTGCAGGCAGCTGTGATCTCTGCCTCTCCATCCACAGCACATTACCCTGTGTTTAGTGTGGTTCCCACTGTGTTCCTGTGATTGATCGTGAGCTATTCCTGCTTTAGATGTTCTGTCTGAAGAACAGATCCGACTGAAGAAACTGAAGAAGCAGGAAGATGACCAGGCTCGGACAGTTGTGGTGCGTCCAAACCCTCCAAATCCGCCAAGCCCTTCCCACAAACTGACGCCGGAACAGCTGAGCATGATAAAAAAGCTTGTGGCTGCTCAGCAGCAGTGCAACCAGCGCTCCTTCACAGACAGGCTCAAAGTGACGGTAAAAACTCTATACCAGTGTACCCAAAATAAGAAAAAATTAAGTCTGGGGAGTTGCATTTTAGGTAAAATATTTGGGAGAACAGAGTTACTTTAGGCATTGCCTCTGTGGGCTAAAGCTCTGTAAAGAATAGCAAAGGATGATATTCTGAAGTTGTCATTTTCTTTCCTTGTTCTCTTCATCTTATCTTTCATCTTTGGCTCCATCTTTCACACGTACATTTTGTCTCTTCCCATTCCTCCAGCCATGGCCCCAGATTCCTGATCCAAATAACCGTGAAGCAAGGCAGCAGCGTTTTGCTCACTTCACAGAACTTGCAATTATCTCTGTGCAAGAGATCGTGGACTTTGCCAAGCAATTACCTGGCTTCCTGGAGCTCACCAGGGAGGATCAGATCGCTTTACTGAAGACATCTACCATAGAGGTGAGGGTTTGACTCCACCCCAGTATATAGTAGCACAGATGAAAGAATTTGGAGTTACCCACCTAGAGAACTAGTTCTGTCCCTTTTTTGAGGGTGGAAGACTGAAGGACCTCAGCTGTGGGACCATTACTGCAGTGTGAAGTTATGTTGGCAGGATGCCTGGTTGCATACTGCAGTGCCTGGTTATACAGGAAGGGAATGAGGCAAGGGCCTTGGTAGTGGTAAGCAGGAATTTCTGCTTCCCAGAAGCAGATACCACAAAGGATGGCAGCAGACTTTATAATGGAATTTTTAACACTCTGAGAGAAACTGGAGTGGTTTTATTCGGTGGTTGTTTTTTTTTTTTCCCTCAAAGATGCTTCAACAGTCAGCAAATTATTGATGTTTTAACATTTCTTCCTGCTTTAAAATCGAGTATATCTTATTTCTGTCTTCAGGTGATGTTGTTGGAGACATCTCGGCGCTACAACCCAGAGATTGAGAGCATCACCTTTCTTAAGGACCTGAGCTATAATCGGGATGACTTCGCCAAAGCAGGTGGTGCATTAGACAGGTGTTACTTCCTCCCCAGTGTCTTGTGTTCTTACATATTTTCCTTTTTCATGTGGGCAGCTGCAGGTAGTTTGTGGTGAGAGGTTTAGAACAGGATCAAACCAATAGCCCCACAAGCCTTTTTTTTCTTTTAACATATGGTACTAGCTCATATAGTGTATTTTTCTAGGTGTCAATTTGCTTGGGAAAATCTGGACTCCCAAAGCATGAAAATATTACTGCATGTGTCCACCTAGGACTAGCAGTTGGTGTGAAATTCGTTGCTCATAGAGATGTGATGTGGTGGTAGAGCTGTATCAGATCATGCCAGTCCAAACCACAGTCTTCTCTCCTTTGCAAGTGCATCACTTGCTAATCTGGATGGATGCTTGGATTGATGACATTACTGTGATTACATTTCAGTTGATACGAAGTCTGTACTGTGCACTGAGGATCCCAGGAGACTGCTTTAGACATTTTATCATCCTAATATATGATAGCCTGTGGTGTTGTGATCTCTGAAGTATATTTTTCCAGGTGTCTGTAATTTCAAATGAAGTAACAAGAAGTGTGCATTTTCAGCATTTCTAAAATCAAGACTTTAGCTGTGTTTCAGCTGATTTATTTTATTCCTTTAGTAGCTATTTAACCATTTATACTTGAGATGGCCTTTATATACAACTTTTCTTTAAGTCACTTTTCCTGGTAGCCTTTTCTTCAGGTTATTAAGCAAAAAGCAGAGATCCAGAAATACTCCTTCCATTTTATTCCACCTTCTCTGATGCATTTGAAATGCAGAAAATTAGAAACTTGGATGCTCTTTTGGAGGAAAGGCCTGAAGTTTTCAGTATAATTACATAGCACAAAGAGACCTGATTTGATAGTGGTCTCTGTTGTGGCAATACCAGTGCATTTCTGTCTGCATTTATCAAAAGAGGTGACTGGAAGGCCTAGGTCAGGCTCTGCCTCAGGTTTCCCAGTTCTTTTAGCTGAAGGAAATGGCATAGTTCCGAGTTCTTGGAATCACCTATTTTCAGCTCATACAAACTGCATGAAGTGTGGAGTTGAAGCTTTCTTTGAAAGCACAAAAGCTACTGGGTGTGAAGGAGGTGATGCTGTAAGAGAGGACAGTATAAATGTCCTTCTGATGACCTTCTGATGTTTTGATGGATATATCTAATAGCTGATGTTGTGTTCCTTTAACTCTTTCTCAGTAATGGGCTGTAGGGCATTTAAAGCTTTAGGAAAACCTATAAATAGTGTAATTTTACAGCTAGAATCCAACTCCTCTGCTTCAGTGTTGTTGGTGCTCCCCAGTAGTGGATGTAAAGGGAGTGGATGTAAGGGTTTTTCCCTGCCTGTCTCTCCTCCCCACTCCTTGGTGTATAGCAGTGGATTTCTGGCAGCCTTTACCATGAAAGGGAGGGGGAAAGAAAGGAGACAATTGTTACTGCCTCACCTTGTTCTCTTCTGTTTTGTTTCAGGTCTGCAGTTTGAGTTCATTAACCCCATCTTTGAGTTCTCAAAGGGAATGAATGAGCTACAGCTTAATGATGCTGAATATGCACTTTTAATTGCCATCAACATATTCTCTGCAGGTAAAAAGCCAGGAAGATCTGAAGAGCTGCTTCAGTGAATCATAGGGCTAAGAAAGTAGAGTGAAGGGATGTTACAAGCAGAAAAGGAGTAGAGGAGAAAAGGAGTGTGTAGAGATTCTAGTGATATCATTCATTATATTCTGAACTTTCTAGTGCGACTTCCAGAGGAAATTTAATTCCTCCCTGCTGGAAAAGTGTGCAGAAAAGCCAGCCAGTATTTATCTTCCTCATTTAGAAATCGCTATTTTATTGCCCCCTTAATGTCCTTGGCACCTCTCCGGTGTATGGAAGTCCCACAGCATGAGTGACATCTAGTGGGCAAGCAAACATACTCTGGACCAGAGGCAGTATCGCTCCAGGCCCGGCCAGGGCTTTGCCAGGAAGCCACCTCTACTCTTCTGTCTTGTGACCCGATTCATGACTGTTTTTCTTTGTTCCTCTGTTCTAACTGGCACAACTACTGGAGAGACTTTCCGTTTGCTCTGGCATAGGCAGCTTTGCATTTTTTCTGGGACAGGAACATGAGACCAAACAGTACTATGTAAATGTGTTGGGTCTCTCTAACCTCCCACCTCTGCAGGAGTCGGATTGGACTCCCTGTGTGCAGTAAACATCACTGACAAGCTGCCACAGTGTCATATCTCCCAGCTGTGCTGGGCGAATGTGAGATGAAATTTTGGGAAGACACCATTGGAGGAAGTGGGGTTAGACAGTTGTGTTAAATCCAGTGAGGCTGCCCATGGCAATCTGCTTACTTCTAACCTGTTTTTTGGCAGACCGACCGAATGTGCAGGACCAGTCCCTGGTGGAGAGGCTGCAGCACACCTATGTGGAAGCGCTTCATTCTTACATTTGCATCAACAGACCAAATGTAAGTGCCTGACCAGAACGTCTCCAGTGACGATGCAAGCAGATTTTGTGTTTTGGCAGGCAGAGTGCCTGCAGCACTGTCTGGAACTGCCAGGCTTGCTGCCTGTACGGTCAGGCTTGTCCCTTCTGGGCTCTTTGCTAGCAGCTGTAAATGCAGGGTTTGTGAGCCGTTGCAATCTGCCGTCCTGTATCGTGCTTCATAGTTTAGCCAGCATGGAAAGTCTGGAGTTTTGGGACATGATGTGCTACTTGTGTTCTTTCATACTGCATCCTCCTGGAGAACGCTTGGTCTAGAGGAAGTAAGGATTGTGATTACAGTATATCATCAATTGTAATTTTTTTTTAAACAGAGTTGGAGGTGAATTTACTAACAGCTATCTGTTTGGCCCTGCAGGACCGCTTGATGTTTCCACGGATGTTAATGAAGCTGGTCAGTCTTCGGACACTGAGCAGTGTCCACTCTGAACAGGTGTTTGCCCTTCGGCTGCAGGATAAGAAACTCCCGCCCCTGCTCTCAGAAATCTGGGATGTGCATGAGTGACTGCATGCTCCCAGGGCGCTGACATGCTGACATAATGCCATCTCCCAGCCTTTGCTAATGAGAAGCCAGCCTCCCCTCTCCAAAGCACTGCACCCTGGGCTGGGCATGCGGGAAGTGATGAGCCTGGGGTTTCAGTGTTGTCATGAGGTTATGCAGGAGGCAGCTGGGGTAGATGAGATGGAGGGGTTGGTTTCAGTGTAGTGCCCGTACCCCAAAGGAATAACGTGAAACATTCGAAAACGGTAGAAATGAAGACCTTTCCCCTCAACTCCTTTTTCTTCAGAGTCTTTCTGTTCTCTAAGCATATGCTGAGGGTTTGCCCATTGATCCTCTTCTCGCTGATTATGAAAATGAATTTGCAGGAACTTGCCAAAAGCTCTCTGGTGAGAGTAACCCAGCTCAAAAGGCTTCTGCAGGGTCCCCAGTGTACCTGGATCTGAGGAGCTCAGGGAAGTCAGTGTGGATGTTCTAGGGGTTTCACTGGGTTTCCTATAAATAAAATCTCTTGAATGTGCTGCCCTTTACAATGATTCCAAGAGAAGTAGCTTTTATTTCTTTATTATGAGACTTCATCTCTAGAGGTGCCCTTTATTCTGGCCCTCCTTTGGAAAAAGGATTCCTGTAATATGTAGTGCCCTTTGTCTAACAAGGAGGTCCTCTTGGTAGGGAACATCGTTTATCAAAAAGATGTCAGGCATAAAGTAGTGGATTTTTTTAATGTAATGCATCACAGTTTTATCTCATGGTTGTTCACAGACAGCTCAATTTAGCTTTGATTTGCTAACAGCTGGACAACTTTAGTTCAAAAGAAATCAGGGCATAGATTTTATCTTTAGGGGTGGAATAGAAGAAAGATAGGTGGGTAGGCCTGGTACCTAGGTAAGGTGGGTGTGGTGGAAGGATCTCAAAAACTTCCAAGAATCTGGAGCATGTGGTATGTGTTCCAAGGTGGGTGTGAAGACGTCTTGACCAAGGAGAGAGGACTTTGCATTTAGTGAAATATGTGGGCATTGCATAAGCTGTGGGCTGTACTCTCAGATCACGGGCTGCAGGAATATTGTGTGTAATTGGATCCACTTGCATCGTCTTCCTTTTGCCAAAGTCTTTCCAAGGTACTTGCTCAAGGTTTTGGTGATGATCATGGGATATGGAGGGTCCCTCCTGTATGAGGAGTGCCAACTGCTTCAGAAGGACACTTGGGTCTTGTATCCTTTCTTCACTTTGGGCATTGTGAAATCCACACTGGATTTATGGCCCAAGTTTTAAGTATCCAGATCCATAAGTATTCTAGTATTCACAGCAATATTTTGTCTGACAGAAGAGAAATATACTATTATAAAACATGTTCCTTATTTTCCAAGAAAAAAACATCTTATGGCTGATCTCAGAGATGTAACCTTAAGTATCCTGGTAGCTTGGTCTCATGAGTCTTCTCTGTCCTAGGGGTCTATGTTTGCTTGCCCAGTGAGCATCCCAAGAGCATAGGTTCACACGGCTCGGGTTTTTGTTTTTTTTCTTTTTTGTCTGTCTGTTTTTTGGTTTGTTTATTGTTTTTTGGCTGTGTATCTGAGCGCTATGCCCATGGTGAGGGTATTGTGTCCATTTTGCACTTGAGGTTGGTCCCCTGCCACTGGCCTTCACTCTGCACCTTTGTAAAGCACTTGTAACAATCTGTAAAATAATCTGTTGTTTTTTATAACTCATTGCAATTGCAAAAATTCTTGTTTAAATCTGTATTTTTAACTAATCTGTTTGAGAAATGTTAATGTTTATATAAAAGAATAAAGCCTAATACAGGATTTTGACATTCTCTGATGTGTTGTCATGAGACTGGAAGGAGGGTGGAATAAGTTCTTGCTGTAACAAGCTCAAAGCTGATAAGAAATGATGAGTATATGTGTTGGGGAGAAGCACAACACAAGAACGAGTGGTGAGAAAGAAATAGCAGTGCAGCCTCAGGCAGTTTCTTTTGGCCTTCAGTATGAGGTTTGTAGCTTGGTATGCGCCTTGCTGTGTGCCAGAGCTGGCAGATGGGTGAAGTGGACTAAGTGTGTCTCACGAAGACCATGCGTTATGCATCACACCTCACCTCGATCTGTAGAGCTGCATTCAGAATGAAACCCTTTTATTGCATGTGCTCTGCTCCATTTTCTGAAATTGAAAGAGGAGTCCAGTGTGCCCTGGCTGTCAAGTGGATTTCAGTGGGCTTTACCTGACCCTGATATGCTGCTCATTTTCGATGTATTCATCGGCAAAACACCAGGAATAGCTGAACATGTGCATTGCCTCAGAGGGAGCAGCAGGATGGGGAAAAGCAGAGGAGAGCTGCCCAGCATTAGCTGCTTCCTAAGTGCTTGATGATCCCTGGCCCCAAAGGGAAAGGAAAGCGATGGTCAGTTTAGCAAGGTTCCACACCACGGGCTGTTCTGCGGAAGCCTCTGCGTTACTCTGGAGTATAAAATCTAAGTTGGAATCTATTGAACCAAAGGAAAAAGGAATAGGAGTAGGCTTACAGAAGACTAGTGGGGTATGAGAGGGGGAGTAATGAGCCGAGCACATCAGTGCGGGGTGGATTAGAGAGTGGCTGGTCCCTGCTGTCAACAGAAGAGCTGCTTAACTTCCACCTTTATATTCTTTGGGCTGCATCTCCCTAATTTGAAGAGGAAAAACTGCATGGGAATTTGAGGAATTCTCAATAACAGTAAGTATAAGTATAACCTATAGCATGTATAAGTACAGCCTATAACATTGCTGCGGCTGGCAGTGGTGAAAATAGTGATTTTCCTTGTCTCTGTGTTGTGATTTAACCCAGACAGCTGCCAAGCCCCACACAATCATTTGCTCACTCCCCAGCAACAGCACTGGGGAGAGAATCAGAAGGGTAAAAGCTAGAAAACCTGTGGGATGCGATAAAGACAGTTTAATAGGGAGAGCGAAAGCCACACACACAAGCAGAGCAAAGCAAGGACTTAATTCCCTGTGTCCCATGGACAAGCAGGTGTTTGGCCCTCTCCAGGGAGTGGGGCCTCATCACGTGTAATTGTTACTTGGGAAGACAAACACCATCACTCCAAACATCCCCTCTTCCTCCTTCTTCCCCGCATTTTATATGCTGAGTGTGATGTCGTATGGTCTGGAATATCCTTTTGGATATTGCTGGGGTCACCTGTCCTGGCTGTGTTTCCTCCCAACCTCCCAGGCACCCCCAGCTTCCTCACCACGGTGACAGCATGGAGAGCAGCAAAGGCCTCGGCTCTGTGTGAGCCCTGCTCAGCAGTATCAAAAACATCTCTGTATTATCAACCCTGTGCTCAGCACCGATCCAAATTACAGCCCTGTACCAGTCACTGTGAAGAAAATTTACCAGCTCAAACCAGCACACTCTGCTCTGCGCATCCCTTTTCAATATCATGTAGTCAAACACAATCTCCTTGTTTACTTTTTAACATTCTCACTTTTTTTGAAAGTTCAAAACAGTACAGAGCCTTTTCTTTTTTGTCTTTTAGACGCTTCCCAGGTTAGCCCATGGAGCTCGAGCAGGTGTGGGGGAAGAGCCGTCCATGAGATCGGTGGTGACCCTTTGTATTTTTATGTTTACAAAATACTATCTTGGCCCGAGGTTCAGTCCGGCTGCTCTAAGTCTTTATACCTGATCTATTTCAAATTAATTTTGCTGATTTGGCCGCTGGAGAAATTTTGGGCTGCTTGAATTACAAATCCTGGGAGGTGTTCCTGGTTGGCTTATTCAACAGCTGTATTTGCTCACCATGCATTCAGATCAATGGGGAGGGAGGAAAGGTATTTCTAAAAAGCTATTTCTGAAAACCCACTTCCTCTACAGTGGGCAGAGTATAGATGAGGAATATCAAATAGTATTTCTCCATTTTGCACTCCATACGTATAAAAATTTGGGGTTACTTGTGATGCTTTTGGTTGCATTTTGGGTTTATTTCGGTAGCTTTGGTTTTGTTAACAAATTGATTTGATTGTGCAGCGTACTGGATTTTAGGAGCTTGGAAGGAATTACAAAAAGGCTGTATCTCAAGCTTTTAATAACCAAATTCCCTCGCAATCTTAGGAAGCTACTAGCAAATCGGCAAGTATGCAGCTCAGTACAGAGGGGGAAAGTACACGGCGCTGTGTCTCCTCGCTGCAAGGCAGCAAGACCTTGGCCGTGTGGAGCCGGGCTTTGCTGCGAGTCTTCAGCTGCTGCTTGTCGGGACGAGCTCTGAAAGCACCAATTCCACGCAGCTGAAGAGTTCGCGGTTCTCTTCACGCAGCCTGGTCACGACAGATCTCCGTGCTCCTTGACGTCC
>VWZN01011470.1:448699-466412 GCA_013396955.1 Regulus satrapa | reverse complement strand
GGGAGCAGGGCAGGGCTGAGGGCGCGGGGCTCTCGGTGCCGGCTCCTCCTCGCCGGCTGGCAGCGGGCAGGATAGCGAGGGAGGGGAGAAGGGCGGCCCAGGGCGGACAGAGCCCCCCGGAAGGGGTGAGGTGTGCGGCAGCCATGGGAAGGGGTTTGCTCCGGTAGTGTGACTGGAAAGGTGCTTTTACTCCGCGGTTTGTAAACGGCAGATCCTGTTACTCTGTAAGACAATAGAATAGGAAATCCACTTCGCACTGGGCAATTTCTTGTGAAGTCGACTCTGAATCAAGAGCGTTTTTCCCCTCTGAAATGGGTGTCACCACCTTGCTGTGTCGCTAGCTTTTATTGTCAGATGGAGGAGGGGAAGAGAGCTTGGTCTGTGTCACCGTGTGGAGTCACGATAAAGAAGTGTTTGGAGAAATTATAGGCTTTGAAGAAAAGGGATTTGTTTCCCATCTTTCTTCTCTCCCCTTCCCCCCCGGAGCTCCTCCGTGTAGCACCGTTTTCAGTCGCATGCAGACTGACATACATTATAAATTTGCAGCCCCACGGAGATGGGGTAGGACAGTGATCTGGCAACACGTTGTGCTCTCCCTAGACAAGCCAGCCATTTTCTCTATGTCCAGTGTGACTCTGGGTCAGCATTTCTGTTGGTGTGCTCTCAAGTGTCCTTGCTGTGCTCCTTGCACCATCGCTTATCTGCAAAAAGGATGCTACTTGCTTGTAGCAAGGGGAGGGAAGATTTATTGTGGTGTCCTCAGGGTCACATAATCAAACCAAAGTCATCCAAATATAGGTTATTTGGGAAGTGTCTCTATTTTTGGACTTTATACTGCTTGGACCTAGGAAACTGTTTTGGATTGGGCACAAGGAGTTCTTGCTGTTTTCAGCACTAATGAAAAGCTGCAATCGTGACACATCCGAGAAGGCACTTTGCATCCAACACAGCTAAAATGCAGTTTTTACAGGATCTAATCTGGCCATCCCCTCACAGCACGTTATGTAACACTGAACTGATAGATCATTCCAGCTATAAAATACTATTTTTGCCCTACCGTTGTTTTGTTAGAAAATGCACAGCTTTCGAACAGAATTTAATAGGCACTGTAATTAAATGCACACTCGTTAAGTATCTTACTGTGTGTTTAACAAAAGGCAAAATCATCAGCAAGTCTCTAGAATGCTTTTGTTTGGAGAGTAATACAACCTTGTCCCCGCTGAAAGATCTTGCACCTGCCTGTCCAGTGGTGCTGCAGCTCCAACAACTCCTGTGTTCTTACCAAATTACCAGGTTTCAAAAGCTGTAAGCTTCAGAGTCCTACTGCATTGCTTTCCATGTTACTGCTTTTAAAACAATTCTAATTTTACGGTTGGGCAAAAAAAAGAAAAAGTGTCCTCACTGAGAGAATGTTGTCTACACAAAACGTGTAACATGGCCGAGACACAGGTCTGGGATGTCTGTTATGTGCCAAAGCCGTGATGAACCAAAGGCTGTGTGAAACTAGAAAAAAAAAGAACCTAAAAAAAGTCTTCTAGTTTAAAGTTTTCATGGAAAAACATAAATATATACTAGAGGGCAAACCTCTTCTTCTGGTGCCATTCTGTAACTCTTTTGAAATAGACGGGGTATGAGTGTAAGGAATCATGGAACCACAGAGTGTGCTGAGTTGGAAGGGACCCACAAGGACCATTGAATCCAACTCCTGGCCTTTCACAGGACCATCCCCAAGAGCCTGAGAGTATTGAGTCCAACTTCCGTCTGATTTAGAAGGATTTGGAGGTGAGAGGAGTAAAAGTTTTGAGGATTTTAAACAGGAATCCTTGCCCATCTAGCCAAGGTAGCTTTTTAGGTTTTAGAGCATCAAGACTGATGGTTCAGTAGAAATGGTAGAAACATCAGTGCGTTTCAGGCCTTACTAAAACACTTGTTCATATCATCTTCCTGAATTAAATTACTGTTGGCTTTGATTTTATTTGCCTTGGGCTCAGGGGCATAGAGGCTCATAATTTATAGCCTTCCCCCTCTCACCTCAAGCCATATCACATATTCAGGTTCTGTGTAGACAGGATACACTAGGCATACCTCTGTCAAGATGTTCAGTCTGGTCTATTTAATATCTTCTGTGGTGAGCCAGTTGAAAAACCAAGTATTTTTGAAAAATTTGAAAGAAATTAGAAAGGAGGTCACAAGTACTGCTAAATTCTCTGAGAATAAATTTCTTCAAAGTTTTTATTTTACAGCATTCCAACTAATAGATTTTCCCTGATATTCCTTTCCAGATACATTTGTTAGAGGAATGGCTTTCTTTTTTGGGGGGTAAAAATTGGTAGAGATTTGGTATGTGAGAGGGGATAACGAATGGTGTAAAATACAGTGTCGTCCCTGTCATTTCACACTGTCATTTTTTAAACTGGATTTGCCGTCATGCTAACAAGATGGTAATTTATACTTTTAACATAAAACTTACTACAGGGGTGAGTGATTCACTTACTTTCCATTAGGAAGGAATTGGAGACAACCAATGCATATGTTACAGCCCAGATGAATTCCTGATATGTCCTTTGGCCCTGATGTGCCTGCATTTAAGATATACTGCATTAAATTTGCAGGCAGTTGACGTAGTTACTCAGTGCACTGGTAGAAAACACAGATACAGCCCCTGATTAGGGATTTGCAGCAATGAGGAAAGGATTTAGAAAAAAAGAACTAAAGAGCTTGATATGCAAGATTAATACAATGTCCCCAGTTTAAAGAGCTTTCATCTATCTCAAGATATGAATTTTTGTGAAGTAAAAGCATTGTCAGTGACTGAACAAGAAACAAAGTGAAATAAAAATGAGCATCATGAGGCATCAATTAGAAAGGAATGAATTTTAGTGGGATAATCTGTTAATCTATTTAATAATTGTGATTTTTTTTTTTTTTTGAAGGCAGGCTGCTTTTCCTTCTTTACCTTGAGAGCTATGAAAGACTTACGTTGACCTGCTGCTCACTCTCTATGGCTGAACCTGTATAATTCAGCTGGTCTTAGCTCTGTTGTTTGAACTAGAAAATAATTTTAGAGCAGTTAGATTCTCTGTCACTGGTTCTCCTTAAACCTGTCGACATCACATGGAAATTACTGTTGATTATTGACAAATGTGCTCCTGATTTCTGTGTTGGATCTCGAATAACCAGCTGAAGGCCCAAACCAAGCAAACTGAAGAACTGACCCCTGTACTGCCAGGAGCTCAGAAATATCTTCAGACTGGGGAACTCCCAGACGGGGAGGTTGTGCCTCTTGGTGCCCAGAAGGCACTGAATTGTGAGAGATTCAGAGTGTTCACTTTAGATCACAGCTACTAGCAGGACCCTTGCAGGGATTTTAAGATAAGAAGTGCTTCTTGCATATGTTTCAATTACCTAAGCTGTGATCCCAGACACTGCAGTTAAATGGGAGACTCTTGTGTTTCTGGGTTGCTGTGAGAAATCACGCATCGGTGTAGCAGCAAGGAACGAGGTTTTATGGTTTTCTGAATCTACTACAGCCTTCATTATTTCAAAGCATAAGCTTTCCTCAAAACAGAGCCGGTCATCATGTTGCCTTTGATGTACCCAGTAATGTTTGTCAGATATCACCTTTTTGTTTTGTTTGTAACTAACCTCTAAACTGTTGTGAGAATCAGGATATTAACATTTGCTTTTTTATACCGGGTAAAAAACCACAGAGATAAGGACAAAGATACATTGCTGTCAAATTTGTTATCTGATGACCTCCAGGAACTGTGTGTTATCTTATGAGCAGAGCAGCCCTTTATTTCATATCCTGTTACTTTGTCACATCTGCAAGACCACGCGTCCTGCTTCTCATTATATTCTCGCTGAAATTTCCCAGTGTCGCTGTAAAACTTTTGATCACCTTCTTGTCTGTAACTTTGACACCAGCTTCCCTGGATCTCTGCTTGCCTGGTGGTTGTGGTGTCCTTGCTCGGGAAAGGCCCTTGTGACAGGGGATGAGGAGTTGTGCCTCTGCTTGTTTCCATGTCATCAGCTAGTGGGAGGAGAGGAGCGCTTTCTGTGGTACGGGTAATTAAGAACCAAAACCGGTATCGGCTGAAGTTTGCTGCAGCCACAGAGGCTGAGCCACTCCGCTGCCATGTCCGTTTCCTCTTGGTCAGCAGCGACTCCGCTCTGCTGGAGCCATGAGCTGGGCACGCTGCTCGTGGCCTCCAGGCCACCTGGTTTCTCCCTCCTCTCCTGTTAGTAGTCTGAAGCCGTACCCAGCAGGGCGGTGTTCTTTCTCCCTCCTTCCTTTGCCCTGGTGACTGCACTGTCTGGCAGCTCCTCTCGGGAGCCCCTGCTCTGTCATTTGAGGCAGCTCCCGTCCCTTTGCTCTGAGCCTGCTTCCCTCAGTGTTCCCGTGTGGGTGAGTCTGCCAAACACACGCTTCTCACCCCAGAGCTCTCGTAGAGGGAAAACGGGCTTGTCTCTTTTATTTCCTTTCAGTTTTGACCAGCTGGTACTATGATTTATCGCTGAAATTAGTAGTAGGATCGGTTTGGGAGTAGGAATTTCTGCTCTCCCACAGTGTTGATGAAGAGAAGGGGAAGGTGTGTGGGGAGAAGGAATAACAAAGAGGTGGCACACCTGGGGAGACAGGCTGAGTGCTTCTAATACAGAAGGCAAAACAGATATGGGCTGTGAGTTCTGAGATGCTAACAACAGCCAACGACTGGATTATTTGAAGTACTTTATTTTCTAGTTCACATTATCCTGAACAATGTTTCCACGCTGGTTGTGAGCATTCCTCCCCCTCTGTTTTACAAATGACTGTAATTTGTTGTTGGGATCCCATCAGTCAGTGTGACTGATTTCCAGGAAAGAGTTGAGTGTGCCTGTATCTGGCGGTGGTGATGCTGTGAGTGATGCTGTCTCCTGGCCCAGGCTGCTCGCTGTGGCTGGGGGAGGCGCTGTGGCAAGGGAAGGCGCTGAATAATTTAGCAGTTGCAGCTGCATCCAGCAGTTCTCTCAAATGTCACACGCTTTGTTGTTTTCTTGTTAATTTTTTTTTTTTCTTATGGCTGTACATCTACACTATTTGGCTTTTGGAAAAAACCTTCTAGTGCCTGCATTATGGGAACTGTGGCCTGATGCTCAAATGGGAACTGGGCAGAGGGCTTGGAATGGAAGCATCTTGTGGGTGCTGAGGTCTAGGCTGCACTCAGAAGCAGCAGCAGTGTTTCTCAGCTCAAAGCTCAAGGCAAAAGCAGTTCTGGTTTGGAAAAGAATGTAATGCTGTAGTGGTTGCAGGCGGTGTGAGGCTAATTTGGCTTGGGGGCATTATGTGGATTTTGCCTTTCCTTTCTCCCCTCCCCACTCCTTGCGAAATGTATGAGTATGCAAAATGCTGATTTGAGGATCAGTGAAAAGCTGATGAGGTAGAGAAAATGAGAAGGCTCTCATTTTTTTGACGGTGATTTTTCACAAGGAGGGGCAAAAAAGGACAAGCTTCAAAGGAATTGGCCTTGTGTTACTGTTCTCTCATGCAAATCTCTGGAGATTATTTTTGAATAAGAAGTGAATTTAAATTCACACAGTGTAGAGCAGGACAACTGGCCAGATTGGCAGAGGGTTTTTATGCTGGAATTTGTTCTACGATTCTGTAGTGAGTGGTGCCCTGCACAATGATCCTGCCTGGGAAGGATCACAAGTGAGATTTTTCACACAGTAAAGGAGGGGAGGAGAATAAGGTCTTTAACCTTAATTGAAGCGTGAAATGTCCTGTAGCTGAGGCTAAAATCTGTCATCTCCTTCCTATTAGGAAATGGAGTACTATAAAAGGGTGTGCTTTTCCTGCATTAGTTTACTGTTGACGGTTTTCCCCTAGAGTGTAATGGAGTAGAATGGATAACAGTATTTACATATCATCCTTCCTCACGCGCTTATCTCTTGTTGCTCATTCAAGCCCTGGTCTTGATTTTTCTTCACGGTTTTCAGGTACCTGCTGGTGGGTGCAGCTGTGGCTCCGTGGGCTGTGGGTGCTGCTGGAATCACTCAGGATTGTGTGTCTGTGTGTAGCGCACTCTGCACGCTCTTTCTGTGCCCGCACCGCGTGTCTGTGGGAGCATCCTGTGGTACCTGGATAAGCGGATTTTGTCAGCTGTGGTTGGTAGTCAGCTTGCCGTGGGCAAGAATGACTCCTGATATATTTGTAGTACTCGTGGATATGGAAAGCTCACGGACTGCGAGGCGTTCAGCACGTCAGAGACTGCGCTGTCATCTGGCCTGGGGCCTGCAGGTGCCAAGAGGGCTCTGGTTCAGCGCTGGCTCCAGGCAGTCCTTGTGTCTGGGTGAAGCTTGTTGGCAGTGTGGGCAGCGCTGGGAGCTTCGGTGGTGGAGCAGAGGGGGTGGAGCGCTGCAGCTGCTCTATAAATACACCCGACAGGCTGAAATCTAGGGACTAAGAGATTGGGTTGCTATGGCGATTGATCTGTATCAGATTACCTGTGGGTCTCTTTTCACAGCGTGTGCATGTGTGGTGACGGCGTGATCTTGCATGTACAGCAGGCTGCTTTAGCCAAGCTTTTGGCTGAAGCAGGGAGGAGAGAGGGAGCAACACTGAAGGGCCGACATATGGCAAGGACGGGGAAATCTGTCACTATAGCAACCAGGAACCCGAATCAGTCCAGCTTCACTCCATGATGCTGCAAAAAGGTTCCCATCTGTGTGCCACGATACTTCTGTTGGTGGACTAATTCTGGTAATTTTCAATCTATCTGTCAGCACCTCTGCCCAGCTACTTCCATTTTGCTCTCGAAAACTGATGTGGAGGCTAAAGATGCTTGGCTGTGTCAGTACTGTTTTCAGAAGGCAAAGGAATAGTGTTACGGAGTAGGAAAGGAAGAAATCCTAAAATTATTATATTTATTGAGAAGGTCTTCGAAAGGAGTCTTCTTGTACTGCCAAAATTGTTTGCCCCATTAAGTCTTTAATTTTCTTTGACCTGGTTTGTTCTGTCCCTTCCCTCAAGATTTATTGATAGATGAAAAGTGGAAATAGGTGGGGTGCATCTGCTGTTCTACCTGTGAGCAGCTCTTATTGAATGAAGTGATGCTTGGGTTCTGGGGTGGGTGCTTTTAGAATTTGCCTGCAGTCCTGTTCTCGACTGGGTGATTTCTTATGCTTGGAATTATCCCCTAGGCATTTTGCAGAACCACACCTATGTTATAGATTAGCCATACTAGATAAATATGTCACTGTCTGTTTAGGTATGCTTGCAATTCTTTGAAAAGGCTTTTTTTTTTTTGTTTTTTCTCCCCTCCAAAGTGCAAGTATCTTCTTGGGAGTCAGAGTGTTGGCATGCACTGCTGCCTTGCCAAGATGCATGCCAGCACACAAAGCAGCTGCACCAGTATAGCAAGTCCATCCAGGTCGGATTTTAGAAATTGTTCCATGTTCTGTCAAGTTCTGGAGAAGGGGGAAGTGTTTTCTTCTCTGCTGTTGTCTGTGCTTCTTGTGTTAGCAGAAACACTCTAGTATCTGGATAATAGCAATAATGATCTTCCTAGAATGTTGTATATTTTAAAGTATAAAACTATGAGCAGTGTTTTCTATAGTTGTTAAGCAGAGGAAATGAAAAATGGCTCGTGTGAGAAGAGGACTGCCTGTCTGCTTCTTTAATAGGTTAGTACAAGCAAAAATAGCATGTGCTATACCAGAGATAATGTCTGGGATAATTTGATACACACTTGGAAGAAAAAGTAACCAAAATTTCAGTGGTAAAAATTCCATAAAGATTATTAAAATGTCTATAAAGACAGGTCAAAGCTAGCATGAACAGTTCATATTCTGCTTCAAACCATGTTGTTTCCAGTTCAGCAGTGAGTTAAATGGAGTTCCTGCCCACACAAGTGAGGTTGGCTGGTCCTGAGGTGCTAACACCTATTTCTCACTGCTTAGCAGATAGGTCAAGGTGTGTGATGTGAGATAAAGAAACATAAATAAACCCAAAAGCGGGCATTGAAACTCCTGACCCTGTTTGTGTTTGTTTCAGCTTTCAGTTCGATTGGTGAGTCTTGAGTTCACAGAAAACAATGCACTAAGGTCAGGCATAGTGGCTATTAGAGCTGAACTCAGTACAGACTGTCTTGGCTGAGAGTAAACAGAAATTCAGGATATTCCAAGGAAACTAAAAATTCAGTTCTTTTTGGGTGTGACTGGAAATTTGGTCTTTCACAAGGTGAATTTTCAGTGAACTGTATTTTATGTGGCTTCTGTCCTGTAATTCATTGTCTCCTTCACAGTTTCCTCTTTTTTTCTCTTACAAATTAATGCCCCATGCATGCTCTTTATTCAGCCGGTGTGCAAATTGAATTATATGATGCTGATTTATATTCTAAAGGTATCCATGCACTGGTGAGCAGTGCATTATGATTCTTTTACCAGCTAAAAGCTGGAGATAATGGAAGGAAAAGCCTTTCTGGTGCCATTTTAAAGCATGGAAGTGTTGTAAGGAAAGCAGGGCTTAGCACCTTGCTGTTGTAAATTAATCTGTTGTCTTCGTACCATTTTTGCAGGCAATGATGTAAATGCCTGCTGGCATCATGCAGTTCAGTGTAAGCCTGGCCCATCAAAGCTCTGTGTGAGGAAAACAACTGCAGAGGAGCGTGGTGGGTTGACCTTGGCTGGATGCCACTTGTCCACCCAGCCACTCTATACACCCCTCCTCAGCAGGGCAGGGGGAAGAAAACAACATGGAAAAAAACCTTGTGGGTCAGAGTAAAGGCAGTTTAATAAAGCGAAGATTGCATTAATTGAAGCAAAGAAGCCCAAGAAATTTTATTATCTACTTTCCAGAAGCAAGTGCTGTCCAGCCATTTCCTGGGAAACAGAGCTTCAGTCGGCTTAGTGGTTACTCTAGATTATAAATGTTTTAAATAATGGATTCTCAGCCTTTCTCCTCTTCTCTCTTAGATTTTATCTTGAACAGATGTCATATGGGATATCCTGGGGTCAGTTTGGGTCAGCAATCCTGGCTATGTCCCCTCCCAAGACTTTGCATACTCCCCGGCACTGCTGGGGGGAAAATGTTGGAGAGGCAGCCTTGATGCTGTGCCGGCACTGCTCAGCAGTACCCAAAAACTGGTGTGTTATCAACATCTTTCCAGTTACCAGTACACAGCACATCGCTGGGAGGGCTGCTGGGGGGAAAATGACCTCCATCTCAGCCAGACCCCATACAGTGACACAAGCTGTGTTAACAGTTGGTGTATTCAGTTATTTCTTGGCTAAATTGCTTTGTTCCTCTAGATTTGATGAGAAGACTCAACAAAGATTGAGGGCTCCAAGGGATAGATGAAATAGGGTTGCTGCACAAATGATGTCTCTTGAGACTAATGCAGGGCATGGCTTTGACACAGATGCCTCTAAACTGATGAAAAGTTTGCTGAGATTCTTTCATGCTGTCCCATCTGTCGTGTGTTGTGGTGCTTTTCATGAGTGTGTTTGTTTATATAGACTTTTGTTTCTGGGAGGACTCTAAATTGCAGAATACCATGCATATTGTCCTCTAAGAAGATGTGCTACAACCTTAAGTGTGGGTGTTTGGGGAATTTTGAAATGCAGAGTGATGCCAATAATAGGAGTGTTTGTTGTTTTAAACACTTTTTTCACATCTTGAGTTACTCGTAAGCCGTGGTTTTGTGCTGGTTCTTGCCTTTTGTCTTTGTGCCTAGGCTATGGTGCCAGCTTTTACTAGTGTTGCTGACAGCTGCTGCAGTTTGTGGGTAGTGTTACTTCTCACCAACCCATCCACCACCATATAAGCACCATATAAGTGCTTCTTTCGATTTTGATGTTGTCTGAGATGTGATCTATTGGTGCAGTATGTTTCTGTGGTGGGCCTTCACTTCTCTGTTTTTCTCCTTTTCTAGAGTTGAAGTTATAGAAAGTCTTTTCTCAAGTGCTGCTTGACATTGATATGTCAAAACCTGTACCATCTCAGAGTCAAGAAAATCTCTTGGTTCAGGTCCAAATTCCAACATGAAAGAGGAAAAACTGAAGTATCGCTTGGTTGTTTGATCTATTTCTGTACTAATGTACTTATCTTCTAAAATCTGGAAGGTATTGGAAGGAGGATAGGAAATCTCTTAGGAAGAAACTACATTACCTCTGTATTACCTGCAGACTGCTGTCTGTAGTTGTGTGATCACACTGTGTTCAGTCAAGTCTTCCAGATTCCTTTAACTGCTTTCTCCTAGTTTTTCTTGGTGCCTGCACAACCGTTTGTGGGGCCACTTGGTGAACCAAATTAAAACATAAAAAAACCTGTTAAAAACAAAGGTGGTGAGGGAGAAGGAGGGGAGGGTGTTAGGTTTAGTCCATATCAGTTCCACGGTCTGTTTTGCCCTGTAGCTGCACAGACTCTCCTGCCAGCGCAGAGAAGCGAATGACACTGGACTGAAAGCAAGCTTTTGGCAGGTAGGAGGGGGAGGCAGAATTGGGATGCCTGTTTGCGTTGCCTTTTACAGATCATCAACTGTGGTGTCTGATTCTAAGCGGGAGTAGGAAGATGAGTTCCAACAAATGCTGATGCAATACTCTTCTAAGTGCTGTCATCAGCCAGATCTCTGAAGACAACAGAGATTGAATAGAGGAAGGCAAAAAACCCTACACTTGGGTCTAATTCTTCTAGCTCTTGCTCCAATTCAACGACAAATCATTTTCCCAAAAAAATGCCTTAGTCTTCTTTTGTAACTGTTAGTGAGAAGACCTTCTTAGTCTCCTCACTGTAACTGCTGTGTTATTAAGTATGGTAAAACAGCAAAGGTGGCTCTGGAAGCCCTGGCACAACATCTGCATCAGTCTGGTCTCCCCTGTACTTGTGTTGCAATAGAAAGCAGAAATCAAGGAAAGTCCTTAGATCTTTTTAAAAAAAAACTGACTGAAGCTTCAGTGTCTGATGTCAGTGAGATATAGCTTCAGCCATTCCAGGGACATTGTAAGTCCTGCATATGTTCCTTATCTGCTCAGATATTCTTGAAATGTCATGGTTTCTGAGACCTTCATGATGCATACCTTGCTAACTCCTTTGCAGAGCTGTGGGAGAAATATGTAGGGAATTGCAGTCGTCAGACAAATGCAATATATTTTCTCCACCTTCACTGAGGGATTGGGCAGCCTCTGTTTTTGAGGAAAAATATCTTTGGTTACCACTAAGTAGCAGAATTTCCTCAAAATCATACTTCTAGGTTGCACTGTGCTGACTTATTGCTATGCCCCTGTCTGTGAGTGAGCGGTTTGTTCCTTAAAGAGTTCTGGGTAAAGCCATTTGGAAAGAAACAGATGAAGTGGCTCTTCAAACTGGAGACAAAAAGGACTGCTTGATATCCCAACTTCATCTTGTTCCTCTTTTGAGTTTTAATGTGCCAAGATATTTGCTGAATATCAAGGATCAAGAGCCTTTCCAGGACAGATTCTACAATGTTTTCAATAATGTCATTAAAATGTAGAAACAGAAACTTTGCTTCCTGTGTCTGTATTTTCTCTGTTGTTCAGCAAAAGATAATTTACAACAGTATCAGAGAAGATAATTCATAGTGCTGTTCCTTAGGAATCTACAGCGTCTTTAGTTGAAGATCTACTAAAAACATGCCACAAAGTTCCACAAAATGTGAGATTTTTTATGTGTGAGGGTTAAAGTTTCTTTCAGTTTATTATTCTTTAATTAGTACTTACTGACTAGTAAGAGTTTCCTTTTTTTTATAAATTGCATATGTGCTTTCTTGTTCTTAGTATTGGAATGTTTTTGTGTTGTTACTGCTGTTTAGAGGGCTAATGAATAAAATTCCCCTGCTCTGTTCTTGCAATGTGAAGGACTGGGAAAAAAACCCAGATATATTGCTGGGCTTTGAATGTGACTCTGAGATGCTGACAATTACAGTGCTTATGAAGTAATGAGGGAAACATCACGAAAATGACCTGATTTTGCTGAAATTTAAGGTTGCTAGTAAAGATGTTATACTTTTATACAAATAAATTCTACACATTTATGCTGCAGAACTGAAAAAAAATATAGTACAGTAATAATTCTGTGATGATCTTTGGATGTAAACTTGAACTGAAATGGAAACCTTATTCTGAATTTGCCCCAAAAAGCAATAAATTCATTTTTTTTTAATATAAAATAACTCTTTAAAAAAAAAAATATTGGAATGCTCAGTAAACTTCCAGAATATTCTGAGCATCTCTGATTTTTTAAAGTTTCAGAGACCTTTCAATTTCTGGAAGTTTCTGTTTTCAGCTTGGTTTCTAATACTGTAGGGAATACTGTAATGTGGAACTGTATTACTTTTTAAAACTTTATTTTTCTTCCTGTTCTTTCATGAATTTTATGAACTATGAATGGTGGGATTGAAAAGAATTATTTTCTGGATATCTGTTAAGCATAATTATTGACAAGTAGTAATGCTGCAGTAAAATCTCAAGTTTACCAAGAGAATCTTTCTGTCATAAAGTATTCAGAGAAATTAACTGCTGGAGGCATAGGGATCAGAAGTAAGGAGTGAAGTTAAATGAGATAAATGGAACTGAATGAAATAAGTGAAAAACCCAGTATGATTTGCAAGATGGGCTTTTGCTATTGCAAACTGCAATTCTGTAGAACTGCTGTTCTGTATCTTCACAGAAAAAGTGTTAAGAGATGGCAGTCTCTGAGAATTGTGGAGATCATTCCTGCTTGCAGCTGTCTGCAGGTTTGGGATGGTGAGATGGATTTCTGGTGTTACCCTTCTTTAGTTATGTTTATCCCACAGCTAAAAGTTCAGGTTGTGGGGTTTTTTTCCTTCAGTCTTACCAGTTGAAGCTCCTTTCCCAGGCACTCTCAGGATCTTATGGATTTGCCTAAGCAGCACACAATCCACTTAATGTCTGGCTCTTTGCCAGTGGTAGGCAGCTTTGTTTCTCCATGTTCTCCCTTAGAACAGGATCATACAATCATTCATGGAAAAGACCTCTAAGGTGATGGACTCCAAGCATTCATCATTGAGATGCTCTTGTACTTTCTTGTGTGATTTTCATCTCTCTGCCTTTGTGGGCTGTTTTTATGCTCATGAAGATAGAGCTCTGTGGATGCCCATGACTGTGCAGAACGTTGAGGCTTTTGGGGAATATAATTAAAGTCATTAAGTTGCTTGTATGTTATATATTGGATATTCCTGGTTGTGCTTTTGACACTCTTGCTTTTCTTGGTTATAGATTGGACTTGACAGACAGTTCCAAGCAGATTCTGTTCCCCAAGGCAGAGATCACGGCTGATGGAATAACTGACCCCTGGATCAATGAAGAGGAATTCCTTGAGATGACATAGGGAGGGAGGGGCATCAAGGACAATGGTGCAGAAAAAGAAAATCTGCTCTCGGCTGCTTGACTATCTTGTGATCATTGGAGCCAGGTAATGTGGAACAGTCTCAGCAGAGCTTTTGCTTGAGCAGTAGAGGGGGGATAAATAGCCTTGCATCCACTGATGAGGCCTTGCCTGGTGCCCAGGAAGTGCTGTCTGAAATGTGTGCAGAATGCTCCCCCAATGGGAGCACCTGCTTGAGCCAGGGCACTTCTTGAAAGATACTAGTACAGTCAGAGTTTTTAAACTTGTGGTCTTTAGACTTCTTTTCAAGGGCCTGCAGAGAGCCACCAAGCTAATTTATCTATCACCCTCTGGTAGCTTATGTGTCTGAACTTTGCTTCTACTGGCATCAGGACAGAGGGATTCACAAATTGAAAATACTGAAAGCTAAATGCAAGTAAAACACAAGTTTTCTACTACTTTTATTATTAGTAATGTACAAGTAGTAGAATAATATCACTTTTCTAGCTTTTGCAATGTAGTCTATAAACTCAGTTTAAAAAAAAAATCTGGAACTTGATTTACTTGGCTGTTTCTCCCTCTAATACTCATTTATCCTCAGAGGAATGACATGAATGCTTTCTGGTTTTAACGTCTTATTAATAGATGAAATGTTATGCGTAGCTGCTTAAAACATAGTATGAAATGTAGGGTTGATGTGTTCTGTTTGTCAGCCATAGGTGTTCAGTAAATTTTTTCCTTATTCGAAGTTATGCAGCAGCTTTCTGCAAATTCTATGTAATGGGTGTATCCCAAAGTCTATTTTACTTTCATTTCTAAATGTCAGTGGTTCAAGTGCATCAACCTGTTGCTGCACCTCTTGCTTTCTTTTCAGAATACTTTGAATGCAGTACTTAAATAGGCTGAATAGAGGGAATTACATAATCCTGATTAGTAATTATTTTATTATTGCATTTTATGGACAGAATACTTTATGGACAGAATAATAATTTAATACTTCTTACTGTTTGTAGAAAAACAACTAAATTTTCTATATGAGTGTCACCAACTAAGAGGAGGAGGGAGAAAATGTTAGCTGCTTCCTTCAGTGAAGCTTATGGTGTCTGGTGTTCTCACTTAGAAATTTGCTACTATCACTTCTGGACTCCTACAGTTCTCTTGTTTTTTGTCAGCCTGTGCTGCTTAGGCTGCTACTGCTCAGAGGTGCTGTCTCGTTTGGCAAATGCCTACGATGAGAGATGGAGCTGACTGAAGTAGCTTCTACAAAGCCCTTAGGAGCTCCATGTGGCCTTTAGTGTTACGTCTTGTTCTCTGCTCTGCACAAATAGCAATGCTTTTTGGAACTGTTTCTCAGCGTCTGAGAAAACTCTGTCCTCATAGCTCATATTACAGCAAAGACATGAAGTGGTGATACATGCACTTTTACTTTGTTGATGTCATTTTTGGACCATTTGCTGCCAAATAGACTCTGTAAATAGTACCAGCATTATTTGACATTTCTTTTTTGGCAGATGATACATTAGTTGTGTCCATTAACATATAAAAGCATTTTAGTGTTTCTTTTTTTTTATTTTTTCCTACAGTATTTCAGTATCTAACTATACAGGCAGCATACATCTTGTTACCAGTTTTATTATGAAAGCATTTTTGCTTGTTTTAAATCAAATATTAGTTTGGAAGAATTAGTCAGCAGAGCTAATTTACACCAGTGATTTTCTTTTGTAAATTATGAGCATTCTATTACTAATTGTTTGAGTTTTTTCACATTTCTTATATGAGAAAAGCAGGTGTCATTTGTATTTTGAAGTAGGCAAAAGCACAATATCTTGAAAGAATCGAGTGGAAAATTAGGAAACAACAGTATTGCCTTTCTGTCTTCATGTTTCTGTAGTGATTTATGGTACAATGATTAGTGAGTCACAAGGGTAAATAGCTGTGTATGTTACCATACAGTTTTTATATAAATTACACTTTACATCCCAATCTGAAAATCAAACACATGTTTGTGTGGTTGCTAGAACTTTTTAGTGAAAGTGTTTCTAGGATGAGGTCTGTAACACTCCACTGTTCATCTGAGTTTTTTCCTTGTAAATTATTGCTTTCCCAGTTAGGAACTGATACTGGATTTGATCATTTAAATTTTCATCTTCTTCATAAATGGCTGAAATCTAGGACCTTTTCCTCTGACTGTGTGTTTGGAGAGGGACAGTGTGTTTCCTACCAAAGTGTTGCCCAGAGACCTGTGCAGCTAAATTAATTTTGAAAGTCAAAGTCAGAGAAACATGACAATACAGTCATGTTCTCCTGGGAGCAACATATTCCTGGGAGGTCTTTCCTTAATCAGATTTGAACAGGCTCCTTGCTAATGAAAGTATAGACTTAGGCTTCTTTACTTAACCTTCCTGCCTTGTGCAGTAGCAGAGCGAGCTTTGTGGCTAATGACCGAGAAGCTGCACTTTCCCTGGATAGTAGGGAAGAGAGGAAACAAAGATGAAGCCACAAAGCTCCTGAGACATTAGTAGGAAGTTCCCAAAAATATTTATTATTAGCCATCTATGATATGGGTTTTTTGTTGGCTTCCTTTGTAGGCACCCAAGCAGCGATAGCGTTGCTCAGACTCCTGAACTGCTGCGGCGTTACCCTCTGGAAGACCACGCAGACTTTCCTCTCCCGCCCGATGTTGTGTTCTTCTGCCAGCCAGAAGGATGCCTGAGCGTGCGGCAGAAGCGCATGAGCTTCCGTGATGACACTTCCTTCGTCTTCACCCTCACGGACAAGGATACGGGCGTCACTCGCTATGGAATCTGCGTCAACTTCTACCGCTCCTTCCAGAAGCGAGTACCCAAGGAGAAGGGAGAAGGCACGGGGGGACATCGAGCTCGAGAGGGACAGAAGACCCCTAAATCTGGGGAAGCATCAGCGCCCCAAGAGGAAGTGGGCACTGAGAGTTCAGAGAGTGGCTCTTCACTGCAGGCTCCCAGCGCGGAGTCTACCCCTGACGTGAATCGATCCCCGCGCAATAAGCGCCTGGCCAAAGGCAGCCATCGCTCTCGGAACAGCACTCTGACTTCTCTGTGCATCCTTAGTCATTATCCCTTCTTTTCCACCTTCCGTGAGTGTCTGTACACCCTCAAGAGACTTGTGGACTGCTGTAGTGAGAGACTGTTGGGCAAGAAGCTGGGCATTCCTCGTGGGGTGCAGAGGTACGTTGAGAGGGGAGAACGTTTTCCTCCTACGGTTTGTGTTCAGTTGCTGCAATCTATTTGCACGGTAAATTGTGGCTGCGGATGTGGTTGCAGAAGTAGCCAGAGACCGAGGGTTGGCCTTTTTCACTGTTTTAACCCAGGTTCACAGTAGGAAAAGGAAATTTATATAACAATTTCTTTAAAATGCCTCTCTCTGTTCTGTAATCTGGTATAGTTTTCATTTTTGATTCACCTAAAGAGGCACACTACCCTTCTGACAATTGAAGCTGAGTGCTGATGCTGTTACCGTTGCTTTGGGAAATTTAAGCTCTGTGGCAGTATATGTCAGGACTGATTTTCTTGGAAATTAGAAACAGCAAAGAAATAACAGAGAGAATTTCCACTTGAGGCGGCAGGAAAGTGATGAAAATGTGCTTAACAAGCTTATGAAACAGTCTGAACTTTAGCGTGGGAGAGAAAAGACTAGAGAAGCAGGATCAGCTGAAATAGGTCAAAGTACAATATTTGAAGGAGGGAGGAAGGAGAGGTAGAAAACAAAGTAGTTGTCTAGGAAACATGGGAATGGTTGTTGGTAATAGGAAGTTGGCAGGAACTAGGTGTCTATTTAATATGCTGTAGTAATTTGAAGGTATCTGCTGTTATAGTGTTGAGTATGTAATAGGAGCAGTTGCACTGTAGGATATGGAAGGAGCAACGTTTTTATGTATTTCAGTCAAGGATGTGAGCTCTGCTACTGTGCCTGACACCTTCTTTCTGGGATGGTGTTTTCCTTTCCAATGTGCTAACTGAATAGAAAAAGTATGAAATGGATCTCTGGAGAACAGTTTGAGGGACAGGACTGTGAGAGAGTACATAATGCAAGTTAAGTAGCTTGATACTCCAAATTAAACTTGCCAAAAGCAAAAAAATGACAGGATTATAATTATTATAATTTTTATCTTTATAAGCTCTTTACATTTTACATGAAATGGAAAATGTGTCCTATTCATAGAGCAGTGGCCTACTACCCTAACCCTAGCCCTAACCCTAACCCTAACCCTAACCCTAGAATAGTTCTGGGAGAGTGTTCTGGGCTAGTATGACTGAATCCTGCATTAGCAGATTTATCACTTGAACCCACTGATAGAGAAAAAAAATATTTTGTTGGAGCAAAATTTCTCCT
>VWZN01011470.1:366104-448641 GCA_013396955.1 Regulus satrapa | reverse complement strand
CCGATTTCCATTGTTAAGGACTATTATTTTGTATGTGTTAAGGAATGTTATTTTGTCACATGGTTCAGTGTGATAATTATTGAGGAAAAAACACTCCACTGAATTTCATGATTTTCCTCAGTTTGGTGGTTGAATGACATGTGGTATTTAGAAAATTTGCTCTTATTGGACATAATTCTTGAAGAGAATAATTGAGGGATGGGTGAGGATGGCAAGAGAAAGAATATTCAGCATGCATCTCTGTGGAAAGTAAAGTAGCAGGTTTGAATTACCATGTGGTTTTCTAGTGGTGACCTGGAAAAGTAGAATAGTTTTAAAGTGCTGGCAGAATAAAGGTGAAACTGAATCCTTACAGCTGGCAAAAGGTGGAGCACACCTCTTAGCAGCCTAATGTCTTGTGCATGACAAGTAGCTGAAGGAAGAGTGAAGGATGAGAAGCACCACAGTTCCTGAGAGGTATATCATGTACTCATGTAATCTCAAATTTCCCTTTTTTGAGCCATCCAAATTTCAATTATTCTTACTTTTGTGAATCTTCCACTGTCATAATCTTTTTTACTCTTTGTTTTTTGCTTTTTGGTTTTTGTTTTTTTTTTAAGTTGTAAGATAGAACCTCCAATTTGAACACATAGCTTTCTAAGGGATCTGTTACAGTAACTCAAGATATTTAACCAGCTGAAGTTCTTTGGAGAATGAATGCAGAAGATTTGCAGCCTTCTCTGTGCTACAGGGTGAAGGGCTGAAGTGGACAAGACTCTGTGCTTCCCTTGTCAGAGCCAGCTTTGAGTTTTGAAGCTCTGAAGGCCCTGAGCAATGCTGTACATGCTTTTTGGCCAGCCTGTCTGTGAGCTACAGGTTTGCAGATTGCCAGTTTAGGGTGTGGAAAACTTGTTGCTTATTTTGTTAAGGTACCAAAATGTTTTCTACACAGCTTTCAGAAATTTAGCTGAAATAGATCAATTTTTCCCGTGGGTTATTAATCTCTTAAGCATGATACAGTGCACTTTAGGACAGAATTATGAAGGATATTTTATCATGCCAAAACATGAGGCATATTTTTTTAAAATCTCAGGTTTAATTCCTATTCTTGCAAAGGTTTGTAGACTGCTAGAAGCAGAGTCCTGCAGTCAGTCTGCTACAGTTTTGGATGAGATAGGAGGGTGTGCTCTGTTTGTTTGTGTGCCTGCTGAATTTGAAGGGTGAGAGTGATGAGAATTCTTCAGAGATCCGGATCTTATTGAATCCTTTGTAGGTGTAATGAAGTCTGAAGTGACATAATTGTGTTGATTCCTGCCATAGAAAGTTTTATTCTTCCTCACCTGATGGGTGGTATCAGTGAGCTTAAATGCCTATCTTCCATTCCTTTGTATGATCAGATGTTTGTTAGTTGCCTCTTTTAATCCTCGGTGCATCTACCCTTTCTCTGGAAGAGCCTTGCAGATTGGCCGTGAAATGAAGCTCTCCCAGTGTTAAACCTTGGCGTTCTCCCTGTCCAGGGACACAATGTGGCGGATTTTCACGGGCTCCCTGCTGGTGGAAGAGAAGTCCAGCGCCTTGCTTCACGACCTGCGGGAGATCGAGGCTTGGATATACCGGCTGCTCCGCTCGCCGATGCCCGTGGCTGGGCAGAAGCGGGTGGATGTGGAAGTCTTGCCACATGAGTTGCAGCCAGCTTTGACCTTTGCTCTTCCTGATCCATCCCGCTTCACTTTGGTGGATTTTCCATTACATCTGCCTTTGGAGTTGTTGGGAGTGGATGCCTGCCTGCAGGTGCTGACCTGCATCCTTCTGGAGCACAAGGTAAGAAGGGAAAAGTTAGTCTTTGATAAGTACGTAGGAAGTTTTGGCCTCTTCAAAACCAGGGTAGTCTGCATGTATAGAACAGCTGTCTCTCTGCACTGCCTGGGATGAATTTTGTCTGTGGAGGATGAGGGGAATAAATAGCTCGTTTTGTTTTGAAGCATTCTGTCCTCACTCAAAAAAGCACCCGGAGCTTGTTTGCAGACAGATTAATGGAGGGTTACCAGTTCACAGCCATCAAATTTGAGCCTGCAGAGATCACAAAATTTGTGGTCTTTGTATACACCTGAGGGGAGTATTAGAAGTGAATGATTGCTGCAGTGCTAATGGGAGTTTCTTTGGTTGCAGGTTGTATTGCAGTCCCGAGATTATAATGCACTTTCAATGTCTGTGATGGCCTTTGTGGCCATGATCTACCCATTAGAGTACATGTTCCCAGTGATCCCTCTGCTTCCCACCTGCATGGCCTCTGCAGAACAGGTACATATTTTTCCTTTATTGGTCTTTCACAAAAAATGTGTCTGTGATGTCTAAAACTCATATAGATTTAGTCCTTTTTTTAGCGTCTTCTCAGAGATTGTATCAAAGTCTTCCTTGCAAAGAACATTGCTTTAGTGTGACTATTTAAATCATAGGTGACACCACTTACGTAGGATATCTTCAGAGCACACTCAGTGAATAGAATGATTCAAAGCAGTAGTTCACAAACAACAGATGGAATGACCAATGATCCACAATATTATGATGACATTTACCCTCTCCCCCATCTAAACTGAGTATTACAGTTGGTTGAGGACGGTCCAGAGTAATATTTAAGGATGCTTGAGGGCTCTTTGATTCAGAGGTCAGAAACTATTGCCTGCAGTCTCAGAAATACGAAGTGTTGGGTTACTTCACCTGGGAGCCTGGGTTTTGCCAATAGTCAGCTCTTTGCAGGAGCTCATTATTCTGCTTGGAAAGATAGAATTCTGGCCATCTTACTATTTCAGTGCTATCCTGCAACTGATGCTGCAGGTTTGTTCTTGTACCACTCCCTGGGGGTATCAACGGTTCTAGATTAAAAGAATAAATTAGCCTCCCAAACCACTGGTCTCAAGCTGTTATGTGTCTAGTTGATTAAAATCTTTTTCCTGTGCTCATTCCCTTGTCAGAAGCAACCTGAATTTCCCTATAGGTTTTCCACATACATCTGAGAAAATGTGTTTTATCTTGTACTTCTTAGAGATGTTATTATTTTGAAACCAAATTACCACTCAAGCATAAGGGTAAAGTCCTTGTATGTGCCTTTTTACAATGTCACAGACTCAGTTTGAGCTGAGGATGTATTCATCCATGACTTCCTGCTTTTCATCTTAGGCTCTTAACTCTGAACTTTTTTTTTTTTGTTGATCATGATAGACATGGCAAGCTGTTTCCAAAGAGCCATGTAGCCATATAAATTATGTCCTGGGTGGGAGTGGTACATAGAATAATGGGAGATGGAAATGTGTTTTCTCCTAGATGAAAACTGAGGCTTTCTGAGCAGGAGCTTTTTATTCTTTTTTTCTTTTTCTTTTTATGCTTCCATTATATGGTATTAATTGCTTATTTATCAGTGCCTTTTGTGTCTGCTATAAACATATTGTAATCAGTAAATACATATTTGGGAAGAACATGGTGATACCAAATGCAGATCTCACCCTTAGTGAAGTCTGTCTTTCTCTCAGTTGCTTCTAGCCCCTACACCTTATATCATTGGTGTTCCAGCAAGTTTCTTCCTGTACAAACTGGATTTTAAAATGCCTGATGATGTATGGCTTATTGACCTGGATACCAATAGGGTAAGTGACACTCATAAGAACTTGTGGTTTTGTTTCCAGGAACTGTGTACTGTCACCAGTGTACCTATTGGGAATTTAGTAATGCCTGGCCTCAGTCTTCCTTTGCCACTCCCATCTTAAACTTTGGGATTCCATTCCTGGTTGTGTCTCGGGGTCCCCATGTCTTTTGCATTAGGCATCCTTTTTCAGTTAATTATTTGGCTATATCATTAGAGAGTAAAACCTCAAGCAAATGATAGAACTTTCTTCTTGACTACTAATGACCAGACTGTCTTATAGCCCTGCCTAAGAAACCCAATCTCTTAAGAGCCTTCCCACAGCCTTGGTTGTCGTGATTCAAGGAGGCTTTGTTCTCACTTTCTACAAGGGTATGAGCAAGGCTAATTCAAGGAAAACGTGTATAACGTCATCTACTTAATGGAAAATGTGGGTTGATTCAAACTTCTCATTTTTGTGGTAAATGATAAAGTACCTCCACTGTTTATTATATTGTAAACAATAACAATCATAAAGAAGTGAAAAGCAGGTGTCTGTGACTGTGGAGTTTTTAAAAAATTCTTATTTTACTTTTGTGTCTTATTCCTTGGTGCCTATAGTGCTGGAGATTCAGGGGATTCTGTTTTGGAAATGACTACAGCTGGGGAATTTTTAGTGTGTTGTTGTGCTTAATTCCAGGTGATTGTTCCCACAAATGCAGAATCTTTGCCAGCACTGCCAGAACCAGAAGCTTCAGAGCTGAAAAAGCATCTGAAACAGGTAATATGCACTTTGGGGAAAGGACTCAGAATCAGTAGAATACAGCATATTTAGTGTTGCCCAGCCCTTCTGCTGTAGTGGGTAAGAATGCAAGTCAGCGAATGTAAAGCTGAAATGTCCCTGTACACAACAGACAGTTTCTTATTTTTACTGTTGTTTGGGGCTAACTTGTTTCCAGTCGATGCAGAAAGTTCCAGATTCCTCCTTTACGTTTGCCATGTGGGCTTTAAACTCTGACTTGATCCATCAAGCTATGATCATCTTTGTTTCCCCTCCATTTCACAGATCTGTGTGTGAAGTGTCAGTCTCTCCTCTCAGGTCCTGCTAAGCCATTAATCAGCTTGGGTCATCCTGGCTGATCGTGTCAAGCAGGTTTTATCTCTTTATTTCTGTTTTCCCTATGCACGCTGCATGCAGTATCTAAAGGTAAAGTGTGTTACTAATGTGATGAGGTTTGCTCTTTCTCTTTCCTCATAGACCAGGAGAGCAAAGTGTGTAACCTCTGTGATACCCCAGTACCTGCTGTCAGCACAGATGGAAGTGATGTGTTGCCTGGAATTTTGTTAGATCAACCTTTCCCCCACTGCTGCCTCACCCCCTTGCAATTTCAGGCACTATTTAGCAAAACTTTCTCTCTAGTGCAAAGGCAAACTCAAGTATCAGAAGAACAAATTGCAATTTTTTGAAGCCATGCTTAAAATTCTCAGAATGGTCAGCCAAATTCAGCTTCTATCTCCTGTATATTCCTATGGACATTTTCATTAAGGATTTGCCATTAGCAAAGGAGTGCTGCTGGTACAAAGTAGACAAATTGTGGCCCACATTACTAAGGTTAACACTTCTATGTGCCTTTGGGTCTTAGAGTCAATAAATGAATTTCAGGATATCTGCTTTTAAGCTGTTGTAGAAAGTTCTTAGCTGCATCATTAAGGACAACAGGCTTCCCAGTTTCCAAAGTGGCCAGATACAAATGTTTGGGGGTGGGGCAGTTATACCTCTTTCCTAAGATGTGTTTATTTTGTGGTCCCTTTTATTTTCCTCTCATTTGTGATATTTGGTAGTAATAGATATTTTTTTTCCTTCCATCTGTTTCTCTGTGGTCATGTGTTCGTCTTGGCTCTGATGGGCTGCTGTGGTGTTATCATATGATCTTCCATCTTGCCTCCAGTGTCTGGTTAGCATGACTGCAATCACTCAGAAACAGCTGCTCACTCCTGACAACAAGGTTCTTTATTTTATTCTTTTCCCCTCAATTTTCCATTTTACCCTTTTCCTTTGGAGTTTTGTTTTGGTTTTTTTTGTTTCTTTGTTTTGGTTTTATATATTTATTTATTTTTAAAATGAAAAGATAAAGCCTCAGTGGGCAAATGGGGAAAAATGAAGAAGATTTAGGGTATTTCTGGGTGTCCAGGACTGCTTCACCACTTTTGCTGCTCCTTGAAGACTTTATGAGGGTTGAAGAGGTAGCTTTGCAGACAGATGAAGACTTCATTCAAATGCAAAATGGAGGTTTTCAGGGATACAAGCAGATGCTTGTGTAGAGATAGCTCCACATTTTCCTGGAATATCTAATTATTGGTTGGCCACCTTTAAGGGCAAGTTTCAAGGCCTCTAGTTCCCAAGATGTATTCAAATTACACTTGGAAATCACTCTACAAGCAGTAGAGTTGTGCAGTGCTTTACTACTAATGGTCCAGTTAGGACTGTCTGTTTTCATGTCATGAATGATCTGGCAGAGTGGAATTCTGTTCTGCTCCTTGACTGGCTCCAGGACTGCTCCAGCACTGAGGAGATCATTTTGACAATCAACAGAAAGGAGGGCCTGGAGATACTTGTTGACTCAGCGTGGAGGTGGTTTAAGACAAATTAATGGAGCACACATAATTGTTGCAATTGCCTAGAGGGCGGGGTAGCTCTGATCTTTTGTTCCTTAAATAACTGTTCTTGCTGAATGTGTGCATAATGTCCTTCAATAGGCACTGGCCAGCATGAGCCTCAATACTCAGCCCATTCTTAATCTAGAGAAGTTTCATGAGGGGCAGGAGGTGCCTCTGCTGCTGGGAAGACCACAGAATGATTTGCAGTCTACTCCCTCCACAGAATTCAACCCTTTGATCTATGGAAATGATGTGGACTCTGTCGATGTGGCTACCAGGTGAGGCTTAACAGGAAGGTAGCATCGAGTCTTCATAAAAGTTTGCACTTGAGGGCAGCACAAACATTTCCATGGGTGAAACAGCATCTGTCAGGTACTACTGGCGATTCTACTTGACATCATGTGGGGAACAAGAGCAGTAATTACAGTGTTTATCTCATATCTATTACCTCCATGAACATAACTGTGTATCTTGAGGGGGTGTTTTGCTTCTTGCATTTTCCTATAGATCATCCACTTTACCTGGATTTGTCAGTCTGATACTGTATCCTCAGTTTAAATCACAGGCCTTATGACTACTGAAAAAAAAAAAAAGCTGGGGACTTAGTTGTTACCTCAGCTGGTAGAAACAAGAATGATGTCCTTCACAGAGTGGGTGTATGTATTAAGATGGTGAATTAGAACAAAATGACTTCTTTGATCTTCGTTTGTTTGAATTTTTCTTTTATTTTTTGCAAGACAGATGTTTTCTAGGAAGAGTTAGGTTCCCCTTCTTCAAAGGTTTGAAACATTGTCTATGGCTTACCTTTCAAGGGCTCTCTTTCTTCTCTTTAGTTATGCTCTGTGTTTTTATCTAATATATTGTTCTCTGTTTCTTTTTAGGGTTGCTATGGTGAGATTCTTCAACTCACCAAATGTTTTGCAAGGCTTCCAAATGCATACTCGAACTCTTCGTCTCTTCCCCCGACCAGTGGTAGCCTTCCAGGCAAATTCTTTTCTTGCCTCTAGGCCGAAGCAAACACCTTTTGCAGATAAGCTTTCCAGAACACAGGCAGTAGAATACTTTGGAGAATGGTCCCTCAACCCTACTAATTATGCTTTCCAAAGAATTCATAACAGTAAGTGTTGTTCTTGCCTCTCCTGCACTTGGATGTAATGCAGAAACTTAAAAACCAGACATTCTAGGGAAGAATTTAATTCTATACCATATCAGTCCTCCTGGGGAGGAAAATCTAGTTCAAGGAGTATTTTTTTATGTATAGCCTCATGTGTTTCTCCCAAGTTTAGCCCTGCTGTTGGTGAGTTGCTCCTCCAATTAATTTTATCTCCTGTTTGGTTATGGAGAAGTCTTGTAGGCTTCTTAGAATAAAGACTGTCCCTTTGTGTAAAGACTCAGTAGAGCATAGTGTCACTATGAATGAAGCCTTTGACACCAGTAAATGAGTTTGATTAACGCTCTCCTTGTTTTTTTGTGCAGACATGTTTGACCCAGCCCTAATTGGTGACAAACCCAAGTGGTATGCTCACCAGCTGCAGCCCATCCACTATCGAGTGTATGACAGCAATTCACAGCTGGCTGAAGCCCTGAATGTCCCAGCAGAGAAGGAAACAGATTCTGATCCCACTGATGACAGGTTAGTGGGGAACATGCCCTTAGTCACATGAGGTTTATTTCAGATTGCTGGACCTCTCCTCATTTGCAGCTTTTTCCTGTAGCCTACCAGGCTGTTGTTTCATTTCTCATCTGGGCAGGATACTGACACTGAAGTAAATTTTCTCACTGCTCTGTTGTCACAGCAAACCTCTTAACCCTTTGCTAGTGTATTCATTTAATGAGATTCTCCATACTTATTTTCCTGTTTTGTTTTGCTACCTGTATACTACTTGACATTTGCCATTTCCTCACACCCTAATTCTCTTCTCTTCCATGCTGTTCTTTCTCTGTTTTTTTCTGTTGTAGTACAAACACTCCCACCCATCCTACCACTCCTTCAAATCTCTGTTCCCTATCGATAGCTCTGCAAAGCTTCTTAGTGCTACCCACTGTCTGTGACCAACTTGTGTGTTCAGTAAAATTAAAGGAAACTTTATATAGTAGTTTTTGGCAATATTTCTTGGAGGTTTGTGTCTAGTTTTTTTCCCTTTCATTCCTTGCTGGTTTGTGAGATCTTTCAGCCTTGGACTTGCACATATTTTGCATTCTACACAGCAGCATTGATCCTAACAGAATGGTAGTTATTACTAGCGTAATAAGGAGGTGTTTTTACTTGTGATTTCCAGTTCCCTTGAAGATGTCCTACATAGACACACACATGTTTTGTGAATTGGTACACAACTTTGCTAAGAGATCTTAAATGTCTTCCCATAACTCTTTACATACCTGAAAGTTATGTTTTTTTGCTCTTACCATTCATGAAGCTGGCCTGTGAAATTAGCTTATAACTACTATAATATGAGATTTTTAGGAGGTCCATGAAAACAGTGCTGATTCACATCTCTAAAGTGTCAGAGCTGCTGTTGCTTTGATGCTGCCACTCATCTCTCTCTTCCACCTGTTGCGGCAGTGGCAGTGACAGCGTCGACTATGATGATTCAAGTTCCTCCTACTCGTCCCTTGGTGACTTTGTCAGTGAGATGATGAAATGTGACATTAATGGTGATACCCCAAGTAAGTAACTTTTGCTTTTACTTTCCCAAGGTCCACATAGATCCCCTTTCCCAATTCATCTGAAGCATTTTGGGAGAAAGGCCTCCTGTAAATCCCTGAGTCAGAACAAAGTATTGTTCCGTCATGGTCTTGCTCTGAGGTAAAAGTGTGTGGCTACACTGGAAAAAGACATTTCTTCTGCTTATAAACTAGTTCCTCCAAAGGATACTATGAAGAGGAAGAACAGAAATAGGTGCTGCTAAAAAAACCTGGTTCACTAGATCTGGAAACAGCCTGCTGCTGCCAGTAAATACTGTGCAATATGGACAGTGTGAGCTCTCTCCTGCCTCTGCGTATTGGTTCTCAGTGCTAGCTTTAAAATATTACTCTGTCCTAGTGGGAACAGAAAAATGCATTCTTTGTGGCTGATATGGAAGCTACATAAACACTCACTTTGTTCAATAAACTAAATCTGGAAGTCCCAAAACATTTCCCATGTCCCAAGGACAAGAGGTAATAATCATAAGCCGCAACAAAAGAAGCTCTACTGGAACATAAGAAAAATAAATGATTATTGAACAGGTTGCCAGGATCACTATAGAATGTCAAGCCTTGAAAACTTTCAAAACTAAGTGGGACAACCTGAGCAACCTGGTTTAATTTTGAAGGTTCTCCTGCTTTGAGGAGAGGATTGGAATGGATGACCTCCAAAAGCCCTTTACAACCTAAATTTTTATGCAAGTTGATTCTGTTGAGCAGTTGTCATCTTCTAGGGATATTTAGTTAGATGGGCAAAAGGCTGAGGAAGGCATTGTTGTTTAATGGATAATGATGTGTTTGCAGATGTTGACCCCCTGACTCATGCAGCCCTTGGTGATGCTAGTGAAGTGGAATTCGATGATTTTCAAGAATATTCAGGGGATCCTGATGAGCAGACCATGGACAGTGAGAACTCCCAAGAGAATAACCAGCCTCGTTCAAGTTCCAGTACTACAGCCAGTAGCAGCCCCAGCACTGTCATCCATGGAGTGAATCATGTGTGTACTGAGATGAGTTCAGCCTCAAGATCAGCGTATTGGGATATAAAGAATGGGAGAATGCACGTGGTTCTTTCTGAGAAGGGCAAAAGCTAATAGGACACCATGCACAGATTAAATTGCATGCTCACCCTGGACTTTCAGAGCAAGGTGGAGTTTGCTGGTACCCTCTTATGCTGGGATAGACCATTCCTGTACAAAAAGTTCCAGTGCATTGAAAAATGCAGCATTGGCAGAGAGAAATGGTCCAGGTTGGGACTGCAGGAATTGCTTTTACAGAGTCTGGAAAGACCTGATGTGTTTAGAGGAACGGGGAGTGGGGTGGGGAAACTCATGAATTTGTGGTCTTTTAAGAAGAATGGGAACATGGTAATGGTAAGCCATTATCCTGAGCTAACACTTACTAATCAGAGCTGTTTTAAAGGGGAGTAAGTCCCTAGAACAATTCATAAATACTGCAGTGTATATAAAAGTTTAGAGACACAGATAGTGGGAATGTGGTGGGGGCCCCATAGCAAGTAGCAGGGACTGTGCAGACTTCCCAGTTTGAAATAATTGTTCTTGTCCCGCCCTTCAGTTGTATGTAACGCAAATTAGCGAACAGATCAATGATTTGACTGGTCCACAGGAGGCAGCAGATTCAGCAGAAATAGAAGAGAAGTTGGCTGCTGGATTTTCAAACCATCTCTCTTCCTTGCCACTGCAACCAAACTTTCCCAAGATAAGCTTGGATCGTCGCGAGAGTGACATGGCAGCTGGCAGCATGAGCTCCTCAGAAGGGGTGGTGAGGAAGCGAGAGTATGACAATCCGTACTTTGAACCACAGTACGGCTTTCCTACAGAGGATGAAGATGATGAGCAGGAAGAGAGCTACACCCCAAGATTTAACCAGAATCTCAATGGAAGCAGGCGAGTCCTTCTTGTCTCCTGCCCTTCTGTACAGCACTTCTAGGGTTTCTGTCTACTTCATGTGGTTTAACATTCATGCGCTCAAATGTCTTTGGCACCTGAGATGTATTGTTGATCACTTTCATTTACTATTAAATGCTGTCAACCCTTCTGGTTTGAATAAAAGCACTTGCTTAGTCCCTCAGTTCCTTACTTCTGTGTAAGCAGTAGAAGCTATGAGAATTAACAGCTCTTTCTGGAACATTCTAGTATATCATGTACTGTTTTCTGGAAACTGTTTTGGTAAATCTTTGTCTTTTGGGGGAAAGATACTTCAGTGATTGGTGGCAATGGGTTTTCTTGTTTCTCCTTTCAAACCAGAACCCTTTAACCATTGGCAAGTCTGCCAATCACCTTTTGTAGACAAGTTTTCAGTGTGCCCTGAAAGGCTATAAAAGCCTGAATGTAAAGATGTTTCAGTTCTCTCTTACTTTTTTTTTCTTTTCCTTTTTGTTTGGGTGGGTTTTTTTTCTTTCCCAGAACGTGCAGGTGGTGTTGTGAAAACTGGTGGGAATGAGACCAACATCAGTCTCCCACACCCATACAAGGTGTTGATTTGGGGCAGGAAGGGGGAATGCTAATAACAGTTGTACTTAATTTCTTTAAAGGTCTCAGAAGTTACTCCGGCCAAACAGTTTAAAACTGGCCAGTGATTCTGATGCAGATTCAGATTCCAGGGCCAGCTCCCCAAACTCCACTGTCTCCAACAATAGCAGCGAAGGTTTTGGGGGCATCATGTCTTTTGCAAGTATGTACAATGCATTCGTTAAACTAGTTTTATTTGTTGTATCAGAGTGTACAGAGAGATGGAATAGAGGGATGGCTAGTCAAGACAATGAACTGGTTGTCAAATTGTTACCATCTCTCCAGTAGTCATGATGACTTACTGACAACTGCTGAAAACTCCTGCTTTATATATGATTCAGTAAGAAGGACGTTGGTTTTGTGGTTAGTCCCTTGAGTTGTATGGCACTTTAGGACACAGATCAGAAATTTCTTCAATTTCATTTAAATAAAGTGTTGTACAATTTTATGAAATTGATAAAAAACTGTTACAGTAATTTACCTTCCATGCTGCCATGTTGTATGTTTGGGTGCTAAATTCAATTTCTTGAATATCTACTTTAAATTATGTTTTAATAAAAAAAAAAAATCACAGCTGTGGAACACGAATCTAGAATCTCTTAAGGAGTGACAGAAGACATGTCCACTTGAGTCTTGCACAGCAGTAAAAAGCAGTGAAAGTAGTCTGTAGCACTGGGGAGAAATGTATTAAATGTTTCTGGTAAAATGGCTGTTACTAAAATAAGGCTACAAAACCCAAAGAACCAAAGCGAATTGAAATAATAGGTTGACACTTTAAATTAATAACTTGGAAGTGTTAATCATCTCCTTTATCTAAATGTGATGCTTTCAGGCTGTCTGCAGGCTTAAGCAGATGTTGATGCACAATTGTGTCTTTAAGATCTGCCTGTACCAGGAAGAATGTATGTTTTTTCCTAGTAAATGAAAGCCTCTATTTCAAAGCATGGTTCCATGGCAGATTTGCAGTGTTTCACAAGACACAGTGCGCAGTCCTCACTTCAGAGTTACATGTTTTGCACATCACATGACATCGTGTTTTCTCATGTAACCCAGCCATTCATTTGCTCTCAGAACCAGGATCAAACTAGAAGGTAGAGCTGAGGTGATGTAATCTAAGTGCAGGAAGAGGGGAGGATTTTCCTGTTACATTTCAGACACAAAAATCCAACATCAAGTATTGTGACATAAATGCTAAGACTTATGTTTTTGAACTGTTTAGACTAATCTGATTACAGATGTGGTTGCAGTGTAAATGATCTCATGTTATGCTTGTGAGACTTTTGAGTAATAAAGAAGAACTTAATCATTAAGGATCTAAAATAAGATGGTGAATTACAGGATCTTTGGGTGAGTGCAGTGAGCAGTAGGCATTTAATTGTTTTTGTCTTCTGTCACAGGCAGCCTGTACAGAAACCACAGCACAAGTTTCAGTCTGTCCAACTTAGCCCTACCAACCAAAGTTGGGAGAGACAAGAATACTCCCTTTCCCAGCCTGAAAGGTAACCAGTTTTCCTTTTGTCTTCTACAGCCTTTTCAGTTCTTGTGACTTGACAGTCTGAGGTCCTACCCCTAACAGGAATCTTGGGAGTGATCCCTTTAGGTCGTTTGGGTAGTACCCATGTTAAGGAGCAAGACAGTAAATCGTTATATTTTTCAGTCAGTCTTTTTCCCAACAACAGGGCTATGTTGGGATGGGAGAGTTTCTGGTTTAGGCTGAGTTAACAGATACAAAACAAAACCAACATTCAAAGTGTATTTTGTTTTGTTTTATTTTTAATTACTTAGTATAAAGAATGAGAACCAAGAGGTAGGTCCTGCTTTTGTACTGCCACTATCTTCATGCTTAGCCTTAGGTAAATTATTAGAGTGATGATGCTGCATTTGTAAATGGGGGTAATGCCAACCTCCCATGGAGACTGCAGCTTACATGAGTTTCAAAAGTGTTTATCAGCTTTTCAGATTGCTAAATAGAAAATCAAATTACAGCCATGCTTTCAGTTCTATGAGAGTGAAGATCAATCCTTCGCATAGGTGCACAATCTTTTCATTAGAGCTTTTCCTGTTTGTCTGTGGTATCATTAGATAACATGTTTGAATGGGCACAAGAGAAATGGCCCTCACACCACAGGTGTCAGACAGCCTGGTCATCCTTGTACTGAACATAATATCACAGGGGAGACTGAGCTTGCACTGGTGTATCCTAGTGTTGAGACCTTTTCAGATGCTAAACTGAGGAGAGGTTTTATTTTGCCTTTTGAGTTATTCTATCTGATTGGAACTTACTGCTTTTGTTTTAATATGTTGATTTTTTTTCATTTATTTTTTTCTCCTCATCACTTTTATCGGTAAAGATTACTTTAATCTGGAATTGGGAAGGGATGTGGATGAAGGTTGGTATGATGTTTTGCTGACCTTTGACCTTGTAGAAACAAAGACCAAAAGCTAGATTTTGTGTTTCTGCTTTGGACTTTGTTTTTGAGACAAGTAATCATTCCCTATGTGTAAAATGAGAAGTAACAGGACTGGTAGGGTGAAAACACTAGCAGAGACTCTGCACAGCTGTTTTTGACAACCTTTTACCAGTTGGTTATGTTTTCATGTCCAGTTGTGCTGGATAAGAAACATGCTTTGTGTCAGGATTGTTTCCATGGGTAAACTTAATGACTGATTCCATGCATTGGAAGAAAACAGTGATGGGGTTTGCCATTCCACATTCATGCTTTGTGCCTCATCTTCTGCACTTTGGTGTTCTTTTCTTGACTATTTAAATCCCGTAGGGCCTTTAATGTTACTGTGCAGATATGAGGATGGGATTTCCATGGGGTAGCTCAGTCTGTTTTATGCATGTGCAAGTGTCTGGGGTGTGTGTGTGTGTGTGTGTGTGTGTGTGTGTGTGTGTGTGTGTGTGTTCATTTACATGTGCATGCTGGCTCACTGGGATTCCCACTGGGCACTTCGGTGGTTTTTTAGATGTTTTTGTCTCTGTTGTAGAGATACAAAGTTGCTGCATTAACTTGTTCTTGCTAAGTGTGTGTTTCTAACTGTAATGGGAAATGATGCTGGGACTCCATTTCATTGCTGCTGTTTGACCACTTTCCATGTTCCTTTTGAATTTTTATTTCATGCGCATCCATTGATATTTTTTCCTTGGTGATGCAGATGGTTTTTGTAGTGCCATTTAAGTACAATATGTGCAATAATGTCCTTGAAGATGCAATACCCTGGTTCCACGATGCCAAATTTCAAGTCAAGCACTATCTCTTAAGTTATTCTGGCCCTTGTGGTCTTGGACTTTCAAACATCCTTCCTGCTCTAGTGTCATTTGGGTTTTATTTTGAGGGAGGGCTGGGAAGAAACTGGTAGTTGGATTCTTTTGATGCTGACAGTGGGGAGTGTAGATATTTCAGTACACTACTAATTGTATATTTTGTGTCCCAGTATTTGGGTTAAATACTATAATGGAGATTATTACTGAAGCTGGCCCAGTAAGCAATGAAGGTGGGTTCCCTACAGCATGAGCTGTGCATGATGTAACAATTTCCAGCATTCCCTGTGCCTGACTTCGGGCTACCTTTCTCGCTGGGTAACCAGTACCACATGATCTATACTAGTCACCCTCAATGCATTATGCTTTTACATACAGTGACTAATTTGAAGATGGTTCTTGTGGTGGAACTGCATGCAGAGCAGACGGACTTTTCCTGCCTCTCACCTCCTGCTCCCATTACCATCTTCTCTTTTTCTCTCTGCATTACTCCCATTACTGTTTTCTGCCGATGTGTGATGCTAGAGTATTATATACGCTGCTGCTTTTTTGGAGTTTCCATTTTGTTTGAAGTCTGGTACTTGTAATTTGAATAGGTGTGTTAGCCAACTTTAGTGTTGCTTGTTACTATCCTGGGATCAGATCGTTTTCTTCCCACCCTTTCCTCTCATTCTGTTTTCTCTCCTCTTTAGGGAACAGACGGGCCCTGGTTGATCAGAAGTCTTCAGTCATAAAGCACAGCCCAACAGTGAAAAGAGAATCTCCATCACCTCAGGGGCGAACTAGCAATTCCAGGTAATACTTTTTTCCAGCTTTTCAAGTGGACAGTATCGTTAGAGTGGCCCCATACCTGGCCAATGTTTTCTCAGAGGTCTAGCTGTTGAAAACTAAATAGAACTTTTCTGTTGCCCTAGACTTGGACAAATTATTGTCTAAGAAGATTTGGTACAGATGTCTTACAGTTAATAATGCACATGCTTTTTTTTTTTCTGTGTTCCAAAATGTATCCTCCTGCTGTTTGAGATTTAAAATGTTCTAGGTTTCTGCTTTAATGCAGTAGTTCTTATTTGTAATTGAGTGTTCTGAACAAGGTGATCTAGCCCAGTGGAGTTTTAATGCACCATGCAGGGGGATCAGCTGAGTCCAACGAAGCAGTTTGATTCCATGAATTCATGTGAAGTGCTTTTCTCAACCTTGGGAAGGGACTCAGAACGGTGCAAGAAAGCACCTGTGCCTGTGCTTTCTCCTCCCTTCCTTATGTAGCAGGCATGGGTAGAGCGAATTAATTTTGTTCGGGTTTGGGGGACAAGTAAGAACAATACCTGCAGTTCAGACTGGGGAATGCAGTAGGTTGCTCAGGAGTTTCCTTCTTCTTACCTTTCCCTCTGTGGTAAAAGAAGCTGAGCAAACATGTGCCAAGCTGACCAAACATGTCCCATGCAAAACATGTGCCAAGGCTGCTGCAGTAATGCATTAATAGTGCTGCACTTCCTCTTTCAAAGAAAGCCTACAGCTCAGATGTCGGGGCTATGGAAGAAGGTTGAGACAAAAGGATTCCTATGGATTCTGAGGGGTGCTGTGAAAGTGAAGGGTAGAGTGGTACTTAGAGGAGCTAGAGTGAAGCCTGATTATGGCTTTTTGTAGAAGATAAAGGACAAAATAAAGTATTTATGGAACAGAGCTTCAGCTGTGTGCAGTTACGTTAGCAGCAGACAGAGCTAGATGTCAACTGCTGTTGGCAGGGAAGTGTGTGCCCTGGCCATAGCTCTCTTGCTGTGCAAGCCAAAGCAAGCAGAGGGTAACTAACTTTTTTGCCTGCTTTCTCTCAAATGTATCAGTGAGAACCAGCAGTTCCTGAAGGAGGTGGTACACAATGTTCTCGATGGGCAAGGTGTTGGTTGGCTGAACATGAAGAGAGTCCGACGTCTGCTGGAGAGTGAGCAGCTCCGTGTCTTTGTACTGAGCAAGCTGAACCGCACGATCCAGTCAGAGGAGGATGCTCGACAGGATGTCATACAGGACGTGGTCAGTGCTGAACTCAGCAGGGTCCTCACACTGAGTGTCCTCTGAGGCTCACTTCACAGGAAGTTTTTTGTCAATTGCGAAAAGCTGATGTTACAGCAGTTTTGGAATTTATGTTCTGGGCTTACCTTCTCACTTCTGAAATAGCAGCACTAATGGGGATTTCATTGCAGGAGATCAGCCGCAAGGTTTATAAAGGCATGCTGGACCTGCTGAAGTGCACTGTGTTAAGCCTGGAGCAGTCATATGCAAATGCTGGCCTGGGAGGCATGGCCAGTGTCTTTGGCCTGCTGGAGATAGCACATACTCACTACTATAATAAAGGTAAGAAAAGTGTTCATGAGAATACATGTTTATGAACCAAACAAGTTAGGGAAGGTAGCTGTATTTGTGCCTTTTGAGATTTCAGGGCTCTTCCAACACTTCCAAAATGGTTAGAATTGTATCATTGTTACTGAAGCCTTATAAAGCTTGAAACCTGTTTTGTGTTTCTTACACGCATGCTAATGGACCAAAGCAAAATAATGGCCATACTCATATTTAATTGAAAATAGAAACTCTGCAGTGAGGTGCAAAACCTAGCACTTCTGCAGCTGAAGTGGAAATTCTGGGAATGGGGACCTTCAGCTAAAACACTCCCAGCCACAGTCTTGGAAAGTTGTTGCAGGCAATCTCGGTAGGGAGAGAGATACTTGCAGTGTGGAACCATATGACACATCTCACCAACCATGTTACACTGCAGAATTATTCTCATACAATTAAATAGTCTTAGAGAAGAAAGTCTGAAAATATCTCTATTTTACAGCTGTTTCTTAAGAATCTCATTCTTAATCAAAATAAGCAAATGCTTGCTAAGGAAGAAAGCAAAATATGACAGAAAGCTAAATCTTTGCTTAGTATCTGACTTTTCTGTAATCTCAAATGATGAGAAGTTACTTATTTCATTGTAGCAGAGGAGTAGCATCTACTAAACCCTTTATAGTTGGTGTTCTGGGTTGTGATCAGGGATTTTTTTAAATGAGTTGGCTTAGATTCGCCCTGTGTTCTTTCCCAGTCATTGTTAGAAGGCTGAGGAAGGTAAGGAAGTCTGTGCTAGTGGAACAGTCCTGAATGTGGAGAATAGGCTGATCTTAGTAATTGCAAGCTTTTAGTCTGGCACTGATTTGAAGGAAAATAGGAGTGGCTGATGTATAAAACTCAGTATTTTTAGAGTGAAGACCAAATAGCATAATTTGACAGCAACTAGAATTTTCCCAGTAAACTAATTGTGGACATGACAGACAAAATTTGGTGCAAACTTTTAAAGACTCTTCTGATTATTGCATAACATCTTAATTTGTAGTCAAATTTTAGCAGTTTGGTATGTTTTACTTGTTTGCAATTAGTTGAAATTAGTATTTATTTCTATAATTTTTACTAGAGATTAGTCCTTATGTTGATGTTATTTAGTACAGTAATAAGCAAGTAATCTTACAGGACATGATGGATGTAGCTTATTTGTCTAGAGTAAGCTAAATCTTAATAAAGCATGGTTGTGATTAAGTTATTCTAATATGGTCAAACTAAGGACTTGTTTTTAGGAAAAAGAATAATTGGCAATAACAGTAGTATACCTTAGAAAGCAATCTCCTGCTGCTGTATGTGAACTTCCCAGTATTTTCTGTGGGAAGTTGTAAAACTGGGAAGGGGGGCACTGTGTATCTGTGAAAACTTATTTGGAATGCAGCTACTGTGTAGTATCTTGATGTATCAATAATAACAAGACCCACAACTGGGAGGTAGTGCTCCCAGTTCTGGTCATCACATCTTGCAAAGTTGAGGAGGGTTCTGATAAGTTCTACAAGGAATTGAGGAAACATTTTTGCTCCAAAGGATGGAAGTGTTCAGTCTGTTGAGTGCTAGGTATTTATTCTTTTCAATTACTGTCTAAATAGAAAGGTGTTACTATAGCAGAATCTGAAATCCAATGAACAAAGGTATCACAAGATCTAGTGGAATGACAGATTTAGATAATAGAATATGAAATTTTGACTATTAGATTCATCAGGTATTAGAATAGCTCTTGAAGGAGGCTCTTTATGGAAAACCTGGTTTTAATTATTATTTCCTGAAGGTTTTGCTGTAATTCAGACTGTGGGGTTTGATACAGAAAAGTAATCCAAACTGCCGTTAGGCACATATGGTTAAAGGAAGTCTTAGAGATGGATGGAAGAGCAATTACTGATTTTTTTTTCGGTGGTTTTTTTTTTCCCATAACTGAAGTTTCATTTAATGTTACCCATGAAATTGATTGCATTTGTCATCTTTGCACTGTGAGAGGAGCTTATTTATTTTCTATAAATTGTATTCTTGGTAGTTTAGGCAGAGTTGTTTAATTTTTCACAGTTCAGCAGAGGAGATGCTACAGTTACTGTGTCAGAGAACATTCCTAGGTTTCAGATAAACAGAAATGAGATACTTGAGTATCCCATAGGTATTCTGGCTTTCTCCTCTACTGTTTCCACCAGTGTACCAGACTATCAGCAAGCCATGTTGACCTATAGGAACAAATGTAGCACTGAGCTGTTTCGGTGTCAAGGTTAATGATTTAGGTGAGCCCATCTGTCTCATCTTTCTTCTCCTGCTCTCATTTCCTTTCCCCCTTATGTTTCTGTTTGTTTATTTATTTATTTATTTTCTATCAACACTGTTCCTTTTATTTAAAGAACCAGAAAAGAGAAAACGAAGTCCTACAGATGGATCTGTCACTCCAGTTGGCAAGGATCCTGCATTGTCCCCGAGAGTGGAGCCAAAACCTGCGATGCAGCTGCCGGTACCTCAGCTAATGCCAAAGCCACCGAGCCCTGCAGGCAGAGGGCCAAGGGAGTTTGACACAAGAAGTCTAAAGGAAGAAAACTTTATTGCTTCCATTGGTGTGTATTGAGGTGCACGTAAAGTGCAGGGGGGACGTCTGGTTTGGCATTAGGTTCTGTGTGCATTCTCTCCATTTTAACACACTACATTGCTACTGTAACATGCTTCATTTACACCTTGGATCACAAGGAACAGTCATATGTGTTTTCACCCTACTCTCGGATAAACTCTCCACCGCAGTTTTCTCCTAGAAGCTGTCTAATCTTAATTGTTTCTATATTTCATTACACCTTAAACAGCCTTATTTTTTGCTCTGTGATTGCTGTTTTCAAACAACAGGAAATGGCAAAAGAGGAACAGGGACAGCAGGACTTCAGGAAGGGCAGCTGTGGAAGGGGAACATGTAAAAAAAGGTTTTCTGTAATTGTTGGCATTGTGAATTATTTAGATTGTATCCTTATATAAGTGGGATCCAAAATCTGCCGTTTATTACAACATAATTTCCAAAAAGATTTTAGTTATAGTGTTACAGATTGAGTCAGCAGGACTGATGGATTTTCCTTCTATGCAATAGCAAATAGAATGTGTGCTTTTCTAAACAGCATCTGCTAGGCTGGTCACTTGAGATTTTCTTGTCTTACTCTTAGATGGTATAGCCTTTCCCTGTGTCTTGAGAAAAAGTTTGAAGTAGGGCTTTTATAACTGTTTTATTTAAGAAGGGCTTTACAGACTTTTTTCATGGAGGAGAAAGAAAAAAAATACTTTGTTTGAATCCTGTGGGCTGTGTGTTGTAAACATGAGAAGTATCGTCAGCATATGAGAATTTTTTGGTCAACTGCAAAAATATGTCATGTTAAATTATAGACCTTGCTTCTTACAGCCTGTTAAAAATAACATTTTAGTGGAATCACTGTATGAAAGATTAATCTTTTGAAAGTGTGAGGATATATGTGTAGTTTGTGGCATAGGACAAGGGAATGTGTGTGTTGAGCAGCTGAGTGACAGGAGCACAGACCATTCATTCTCATACAGGCATAATGACTTTAGGCTGGGTGCTGTCGAGTCCTGAACTGATACTGAACCCCTCTGACTTGACTGGCTTTCTTGTTTAAAGAGGGAATCTATGGAGGCAGCTGCTCAGAAACTAGTCTTGCACTGTATTTGAAAAGCTGTCAGGAACCTGAAAGAGTTTCACATTCAAATTTCCAGCATTTCATTTAGTTGTTTGGTTTGCTCTGGGAACTTCATTACTTTTCTGTACAAGAGAAAAAGGAAAGTATGCTTCTGGCACAACTAAGAATAAACCAGGCTCTAGGACAGTGTTCTTATAAAGAATGAAGAGAGATCTTTCGATGAGATTTCTAAGACTGCTTCTTCCCTTTAGATGAAATTAAAGCCTCATAGAAATGGAGATCATAGACATCAGATAATTCCTGTTTGTGAAGCATCGTAAGAAGTGCTTTTCAAAAGAAGTGCTGGGTAATATGCCATGTTAACTCCTGTTGCCAGAATATTAGCCTTAAACAATTCACAGTCTTCAAGGACTTCAAGGCAAAGGTACCTTCGCATTGGTGGTTCTGATGCTGGTTTCCACTTGTCTTTTATGGAGCTAAATTACAAGAAGGATATGATTTTACTGAGACTTGCCAAAGTCCAAAAGACTTGAATGTTTTTCCTGAAGCCTTTTTTTTCTAACTGCTTTTGTCTTTCACCACAAAACATAAACTGGTATGCAAATCACTTTTGAGGAAATTGCTGTAAAAACAGTGTAGTCTCTATGTTCATCTGACTCATGTGATCTAGAAGTAAAGGGTGTTTCTCTTGTGTTGCAGGGAGATAATTGAAAGCTGCTTGTCTATTATACTTCCTTTATATTCTGCTATGGAAACTTCAGAATAAGACAACTTAGGATATACAGTACTAGTGTTAATCATGCCTTGGCTCTTAAATGCAGATGTTCTCATTCGGACTGATTTATTTAGGGAAGAGTATTTGGTAAAATTTACATGTTGCTGAAATAACAATGTATTTGTAAGTAGTTCCATTAAAACATGGGAAACAAATGTTTTTATGTGAGGATGATCCAACACTTTAACAGGTTGTCTGGAAAGGTGGTGGATTCTCCATCTGTGGAGAAAGTGAATACCTGACTGGACATGGTCCTGTGGCAGACAGCTGTAGTTGATCTTGCTTTAAGCAGGGAGGTTGGACGGGATGACGTCCACAGATCCCTTTGAAATTGAGCAGTTCCTTGATCCTGTAAAGTTTGGAAGGTACAGCCTCAGGTTGCAGATACGTAAAAAGAACTTTGAATTAATCTCTTGGTATTGTATAGATTAAATGCAAATTGGGCTGCTAACTTTTTTACCTAGACACAGGATGAAATACTAGAATGAGAAGTCTTCAGAAGGATGGAGTAAAATGATGTACAGCTCTGTTTGCAGTAGTTATATGTCAAGTGTACATCAGTGTGGTGATTAAAATGCATCTCAGGTCTAGAGCTGAACCTGTGGTAGCTGAATCTGTGCAGTTTTCTGGTAATAGGAGCAATGGCCATGAAGTTCACAGTGTTTCCCATTTTTGAGGTGAAGTGGGATGGATTTTTACCAGCTGAGCTTTGATTTGACTGTGCTTTGATACCTAATTCCTGCCTAGAAAATTCAGTGTGAAGGTGATGGTTCTGTACTCACCAGTTGCTTACTTCTGGGGTTCTTGTCTTCCAGGGTTCATCACCTGTAATGTAGGTCTTTTTGTTAGGAAACTGGTGGCTTTTAACTTGATAATTGATTTACCCCTTCATGTTAGTGATAAGTTCTGTTTATTGCATATTTTCCATAACTTAATGAAAATGTCAGTACTTACTGAAGTTTCCATTGTGATGTTTTAAAAGAATTTTAATCCAGTCAGATCACTTTATTTTGGCTGTTTTTTTTAAACAGAAAAGATTGTGCTACATACTTCAGCCACATCAGGTCCTTTTTGGATCTTCTGTCCTGTTTAGTTCAGGGTTATGTAACAAAGCCGTAGGTGTAGTATTTTATGCCCTGTGAGTTTATTTGAAGTTTTGTTTTTCTTCTTCAACTAAGTAGTTAAGAGTAAAATCTAGTCTGTTTTTAATGTACTAGGATATACTTTACACTAAATTACCAGACAAGTCAGCTAAAAGTAAGTTAATGGCAGGTGTTGTAGCTTTCAGACTGGTGATTTTTAAAGTAAAGCCTTATAGATTGAGCACAGAAGAGGCCAGATGTTTTCAAAGCCCTTTAACAAACAAATTCAGTCAATTTTAGAGATTGTTATCTGTTTCAGTGTATGCTCAGCTTGATAAGCCTGTAGGATGCTGTTTGGATCTCTCAGCAATTTTATCTTATCCATCTGTCTATTTATGAAAGTTGAAGGAACATCCATCAATCATGAAGCAGATCTAGAAACTGCTAGGCTAGGCGCCAGCTTTCTAGCTTTTTCTACCTTGTTGCATTTGTCTCACTCCTGATGTCTTTTTTCATAATACTTTGGAGCCTTCCTCCACAGTTATAACCAACCTATCCTTTAAAACTTTTTTTTTTCAGTGGACATTTTGCTCAATAGAACTTACTTAGAGCCTATCTTGCTCTTATTTCTATTTGCAGGGTGGAATGGGTTTCTAACACACTTAAGTAACCTTTCAGTTGCTCAGGAACTTTTCTTAAAGAGCAGTAAAAGAACATTCCACTTCATTTTCCTTCCCTCTGCCTCTTTTCTAAGAGGATCTTCCTCTGTAGCATCCTCAACTTTAATGGTGCTAGTGAGAGAGGGCAGTGCCCTACACTTAGACTCAGCTCAGCATGTCAGCTTGTGATGTCTCCTTTGGCCAACAGGCCAGCACCTGCAATGATCTGATGTTTCTGAGCAGATGACTGGTCATTTCAGAGAGTTAACCAATGTGAGTGATAGAAAAGTGCAAGTGCTTTGTCACTGTTTTGTCCCAGGGTTAAGTTTCACATTCAGTTTTAAGAAAATTTCTGACTGTTTTGTTGGTCTGTGCATTGTATATTCTTTTATGGAATTTGTCGACTTGATTAGAGTGTTGTGATTTTAAGTTTTGGAAGTTGAAGTGAAGTGTGTCTGTGATGTCCTGCTCATTTTAGTTCTTCACCATTTTCTGTTCTCTATACCCTGATAGGAACAAGTGGATGCAGAGAGGTTCAGCTTTTTGCATATAGGACAGGTTCATAGGCAGAGCCAGGCATTTATTTAGGATGTTGTCAGGTCAGAAATAACTTGTAAACTTTGCGATAATATGTAAGATATAATATTGGTTAAATGCTGTGTTAACCTACACTTTAATATTTTTGGAATTGCTGCTGCTGTTTTTGTGTCTTTCTCCTTTCAGTGATATTAAACTAGAGACATTAAAATGTTTCTGTTAATTAGAGCTTCTATGATGCTTGTGTTTTAGAGGAGTAAATATCTGACAGTCTTATATCCCTTACTTAGAAAAAGTGATGAATTACTTGTTCGTAAGAGCTGTTTTTCCTAAGTTGATTCACTGCTGTCAAAGTGTGTCCTGAGGAGGGGAGGGGATGCATCACCATATCTGTATGAAGTCATCTCTAATGTTTGAATACTGTTATTAAGAGATGATGCAGTGCTCAATACCTAACACTGATTTATTTTAAAATGGTGTTAATTAACCCTTCACTCAGTAGTTGTCATAAAATTCTGCCTTTTTTTTTCTTTTTCTATTTTTTTTTTCTTTTTTTTTTTTTTAGGGGAAGGGGGGGGGGTTTTGTTTGAAATTTTTTCCCCATTTTCACCTGTCTGACCAGCCGCTGACTCTTTCTCTTTCTCTCCTGCTTTCAATGCATCTTGGGTAGAATTGTGGAACAAGCACCAGGAAGTGAAAAAGCAAAAATCTTTGGAAAAAACGAGTAAGGAAATAAAAAAAAAATGTAGAAACTGACTCCTCCAGCCTCCCCATAACTGCCAACTCCCCAGGTGCAGGGTGAGCTTGCATCTATGGCACACAGGTTTTATACTCACAAGAACAAAATCTATCAAGAAAGTCTCCATTAAAGAGACCAAAGAGATCTGTTTACTCTGAGGAAATTGTGCTCAAATGTATCTTCTGGTTTTTTTGGGTTTTTTTTTTCCTTTCTTTTTTCCTCCCCTGAATGATGTTGCCTTCAAAGAAGAGGAAGCAGGTGTTCTGCTATCTATCCTCACCAATCAGATAAATATGGAAGAATTTAAAGATATTCCATCTCCTTCCTTAAAAGTTCAAACTTAAAAAGTTGTTGACATGAATATATTGATTGATTAAATGTTATTGGAATGAAGAAGTCCTGTTTCTTTAAGCCGTGGGATGGCAAATTTTGTTAACTGGCATCAACCATGAGCAGTCAGTCTGCTACAAGAAATACTTCTGAGGGGGAGAGAGAAGGTGTATGTGAAGAATTGTATTTAGTGATGTTGTCTAGAAAATAGTCTTATAATAAGGAATCACCCTGATTTTTATTTTTCATATCCCTTGGTAAAGAAGGAGTGAAATAGTTTGAGGCTGTTGCACAGTCTAAATAATAGTCTAAATCTACAAAAATCTGAACATCTATTGAAATATGATCATGAATAAAATATTGAATATGTATACTCTGCAGGTGCAATACCAGGTTTTGCTCTTTTGGTTGTCACTGTTGTAAATAGGGACATATGACATAATGACAACAGCCAAATTATAACAACCATATTGTGGTGGGTGTTTCCTAACCATAAGCTTAGTTTGTACTTTGCAGAGCTGATGCTGCCTATTCTACGGACTGAAGTTTGGGAAGGATTAATAGCTGAGATGAATGAGAAGATTCCTAACATTCTGACTAGGCCTGGCTTTGCTTACATTAGTTTTAGGCACCTCAGTTAAATAGGGGGCGAGTGGGGCACCTGTGCAGTGCAGCTTCGTGTACCTGAGTTGGGAGCTGCTTTCTGCTGAGGTCGGACTGTGTGAGAGACACACAGCACATGCACACACCTGCTCTCCCAAACTGAACCTTTCAGGTAGGTGCCTGCATTGGGAGAGATATATTGAGGTTTTAGTGTTCCATTTGTATTGGACATACGGCTCCATAAAGAGGGGAAAAGGGAGGGCTGTAAGTGCCTGTAAATTGGCAGTGACCACAATGTGATTGTGGCTATTGTCTCTCCTTAAACTCAGTTACAGCCCTCAAATATCTGAACTGCTTCAGTCAATTTCAATTCCTTTAAAAGTCAAACTGCCAGAAACATATCTGAATTATGTGTTGGGACAGGAAACTCCTAAAGTGCTTAAAATACACAGCTGAAATTTTGTATTATTGCTGTAGTTATGAGATAAAAGACTTTTTGCTCTATCAGAACTAGAAATTATGACCACTTGAATGAGTGGAAATAGAAGCAAGCTATGTGTATTTCAGTGGAAAATAATATTCCAAATTCTTAGAAAAAAAATGGTTTTTAACTTTTTCTTCATAAATTTTGTTTATGCTTTCTCTTCCTTAGAGTCTTTGAGGAGTTGATATACAGTAACTAAGGCATTTGGGTCTAAAGACAAAATACTATAACAAATAAAGAATACTTTCTGTAAACACTTCACAGGAAGAATTGGTGGTTGAGTAGTAAGCTAGTATGGTCTGCACAGCCCGCTTATGGCTTTGCTGTTCATGAGTTTACATATCATCTCAAACTCACTCCCACAAATCTTTGTATATTATCCTTCTCTCTCTCTCTCTCTCCTCCCTTCCCTTTTTCTTTCTTTTTCACTGTCTTATCCTCTCTAATACTACATATAATACAAGCATGTTCATAATTCCCAGGTTGTTGTGATCAGTGGTTACAGAGATAGTAGCATTGTTTGCTTGGAGATACTGGCTATAGACATGGGTATATAATACAAATATTCCAGCAGCTGATCATGTCTTTCTGTTACTGAATAGTTGGCAGATATGGCTATGGCAGAAGTATTGCATTCAGTCTCTTCCCCTTTCTGAGAGTATTAACATTCTGTGTACAGCCTATAACATACTCTTTTCTTGCATTTTTATTTACTTCATTCAGTGCTTATCCAATTTTTTTTTCAGGCTCTACCTCTCCATCATTCTCTTTTCCTTCTGCCATCCCATCTGAGGACAATAGATGATACTATTCTAAAAGTGCATGGGAAATTGAACATAAAGTTCTTTATCCTTTATTTTCCTTTTTTGTTTATTTGAACTGTTGGGTTAATGAATGCATGACTTAAAAGCTTGCTAACTCCCTCTCTCTCTCCTACCTATGTGATTGCCAACTCTGGAGAGCCATTTGTTAATGTAATTGGGGAATGTGCAGTACAGCATCATACAAGCTTAGTCTTTGAAAATCTTACTGGGTAACACTGATTGTCATTGTTTATTTTCTTCTCATGTGTTGCCTGATTTTTGCCTAGATAGTTGCATTAGGCAACCAAAACACCCCTTTGAGCAATTTAGTTGTTCAAAAAAGGATTCTGACTTCTAAATAAATGGGTATTCTTTTTTATTACCAAGAATTAAAGGAAGTGGCTTCCTAGAGTTGAATGTCAACTGCTCTGCATGTGTTATTGTAACTGGAAGCTACTTGACTGTTGTCTGTCCTCTTATCTCTCTTGTATGGCTAAGAAATGTTTAATGTTTAATTATAGTCACTCCTGGACTTGGAGTATTTGAAATTCACACTAATGTTTGAAGACTAGCAGATCTAGTCTAGTGTTCTGCTGGCCTTGTTGTTTTCAGTACCAAGGAATAATTAAAAATACATTAAAAAGCAAAGAAATAAGAAATCAAATCTGTTTCCTTGGTACTGTTCCTGCTTCCAGTCTGTCATCTGCTTTCTTCTATGCTGTTTTTCCTTGGTACAGCAATTATTTACTTTTTCCTTTGTTCAGGACCAGAAGGCGTGAAACAATTTGATTTGGGAGAAACAGATGAGAAGAAATCCCAAATCAGTGCAGACAGTGGCCTCAGTTTGGCCTCAGGTTCTCAGGTCAGTGGCTCCTATGCTTGCTTTATTTATGTGGTAAGAGACAGGATTTTTCTATTCACTGCTTAATTATGGAAAGACTTCTAGGGTTTGAGTATTCTTGAGAGGCTCATTTAGTAAAATTTCTTGGCCCCTTTCTTTAGGGCATTGGTGTTTTTAAACTTAATTGCAGGATGCCATGGTCTTTTTGACACTCAGAAGTAGTTTCTATTTGATTAGCTAAATAACTAAGCATAAGATGTGTGATTCAAGAGCTCAGAAAAATGGGAAATGGTGTTCTCTCCTTATGGTAAAAAATGTGACTCTTTTTGTCCTTCATATGTTTTGATTGCAGAAGAGTGATTTTGACTCTATTCCCAGTGGAGGACCAACAGTTATGGTCCGAAGTACAAGCCAGGATTCTGAAGTCAGCACTGTGGTAGGATATGCCCAGAGTGAAATCTGGATGTGATTTGACTGCTTGTTAAAGTGGGGAGGGGAGTTTTGTGCCAACATTTCGTGTGGTGTGGCAGCATAGTATCACACATGCATAATGTACTCAGTGAGCTCAGTCTCCAGAGCCTCTGAGTGGGTAGCAAGCATGTGTGTCTGACAGAGCATTATAGTGCTTGCTTTATGAGCAGATTGCAGCCTTCATGTATGCTGCTCATTGCTGTTACATATTCCTACATATTGGTGTATTTATGGAACTGGTGGATTGCAGCAATTCTGTAAGTACGTCTTAGTTATGTATAAACTACTATAAAAAATAGAAGTTTAAAAAGGTAACCTGAGAGCAAAAAAGGCAGATTGTTTGCTGCATTAAGAATAAAAACAAATTCTCTGATGTATTATCTGTTGAAGGTGATTGCTTTCTTTTTCTCCACAGGTTAGTAACAGTTCTGGAGAGACATTGGGAGCAGACAGTGACTTGAGTAGCAATGCTGGTGATGGCCCAAGTGTGGAAAATGGTGGCAATTTAGCAGGATCCAGAGGCACTGTGTCAGACAGTGAAATTGAGACAAACTCTGCTACTAGCTCTATCTTTGTAAGAACATTGCAGACTTTATCTTTTCTTTTTTTTTTAATATATCTTGTACAGTAATATTTCAATGTGTGTGCATGTATGGTAGAGGATCTTTGATCCAGTTCTAAGCGTTAATCAGCAGTGACTTACAATATTACAATGTCAAAGGTATGTTTTTTTCTGGATCTGCATATCTTTCTTCATTTCCTGTGTAATAAATACTTTTTTTGGAAGTAATAGGTTCACATCACCACCTTAGAGACTCTGGTAACATTTAATATTAATTCTCTATTTCTCTCAACCAAATAGACATTTAAGTACCTTTCAAAGTAATACAACATTGGTGTGCACTGTTCATCCCTAACTAAAAGGAAAATTCCCTGTTTCTTAGGAGTAGCAGTTTGATAGAGTAAAGGAGTGATCCATTCTAGTTTTAGCCGCTGTTCTGTTTCTTTAAAATATTACTGTAGTTCTATTTGAAGTGTAATCATAACATTTAAATATATTTGCCAGATTTGGAAGATCTGTATGTGGTAAAATGCAAATTATTTGTGAGCACTTCATTTTGTAAAGTTCTTGATTATCAGGTATAACCTCTAATATACATCTTATCAAACTAATGATACACTTGATTTGGCTAAATTAAACTCTCAGCGAAATAAGAAAGCAGCTTGCAGTGCCTTAAGATTAGTCTCACTGTGTTCATTATTTTAATAATCCTGATAAGATTGTAAAAGTCTTTACAGGGCTTCTAGATTTAATATTGAGAAACAAACAAAACCATTGTGTTTCATGGCAGATTTTTACAAAAAACATGCAAATTATTTAACTGTGTCTGCTTACTTTGTTGGAAGAGGGTGTCCTCTCAGTTACTGAAGAGCCAGACTTTCTTTTAATGCTTACTTTTCTGTATTTTTCTACTAAACTAAATATAATATAACAGAACTAAACAGAACTAAATAGAATTCTAAGAACCCTTGCAAGAGATCTAAAACAAAGATGATGGGTGTTTTTGATGTGCAATGAATTCAAATATGGCACCACAGTTTACCTGGTGGTAGAGAAATAAATGGGCCAGCTTTGTTGCCACAATTCCTGTTGGCTTCTCACTCTTCAGGCCAGATGATATGCAATTATTTACTTAATGTCAGACCTTTATGAATGCGTAAGTGTGAAATATGAGGGATGACAGAAGAGGTGCTTTCCTTTAGTCTGGGGCTTGCATTTTTGTTTTGCCTCAGTTTTCCTTCAGAGAAACACTGTGCCTCCTCTGTGTTTTGATTTCTCTGTTTGTCTCTTTGTTTTTTCTTTGTCTGACTCTGGATGTTTAAGTGTATTGCACTGCTCTTTGAACAAAACAATTCTTATGTCAATGTTTGCAGGAGAAGCTTTTTGAAGTAAAGCTTGCAAACTGCATCTGTTAAACCCAGTAGCGCGTGGGAGCTCTGCCGGGTGCAGTGTTAAATTGCCAATACCTCTTGTATTATTTTCAGGCCAAGTCTCACAACCTGAAGCAGAGTGTGAAGGATAGCAAAGGGAGTACTCCAGGGAGAGGTCCAGAGGATGGGAACCAGCGTGTCTATCTATATGAAGGACTTTTGGGTAAGCTACTTGAAGGGAGTCTTTCAGGTTGAAGTTCAGATGAAATCATGTCTAGGACAGACTGGAATTTTCACTTTCCCTGATGCTGTTTTTCACCTCTAACTGTTGTTCATGCTCGTAGAATAGGAAGACACAACAGACCATTCAGAGTAAAGCCAAAGTTTTGCTGGGGAAATTGAATAAGAGGAGATTGGTGAGAGTGGTGTAGTTTGCATAACATGAAGTCTGTCCAAGTCTCTTGCTCTTCTTGAATATGAATTCTTTAAACAGTGTGAAGAAGGGGGAGAAGGAAGTTACTTATGTATGGAAAGCTAAAATATGTCACTGATCTTGAAAGATGATCATTCAGCTTAAGTCACTGAATAGAGGGCTAAACTCAGAATACTAAAGGGCTTCAAGTGTATCCTTGAATTAGGAGTACATTGGCTTTTTTGAATTTTGTCTGGACTTGCTGTTAATCAAAAGCTCTCTCTTCCTGTGTTTTCCATCCTTCCCATTTACCTGCTTGGAATGGTGCAGGTAGGGATAAAGGATCTGTCTGGGACCAGTTAGAGGATGCTGCAATGGAAACCTTCTCTCTGAGTAATAATCTTACCTTTCCATTTCTCTGTGTGTTTGCTGTGATTTGTGTCTGTGTGAGATATTCCTGTCTCTTTTGGGCAGTGGTAACAGTTTATGAAGATGCTATACTCCCTAAAGAATAGAGATGAGAGGTACTTTACTGTAAGGGATTAAAAATATTGTGCCATTAATTAGAATAAGAGATTTGTGTTGTCTTTTCTTTTACACTTTTCTTCAGTTGTGATATTGCTTGTGGTTTACAAATAAGCTTTTTTTTTCAATTTTTAATATAGTTTCATTGTGTGTTGGGTTATGGTATTTTCAAGGAGTGGGAATAAGGAGCAATTAATTGTAAATCAAATAAAGTAAATCAAATAAAGCATCAATTTTTTTATACATTGCATAGGCAAAGAGCGTTCAACTTTGTGGGACCAGATGCAGTTCTGGGAAGATGCTTTTTTGGATGCTGTGATGTTAGAGAGAGAAGGAATGGGGATGGACCAGGGACCTCAGGAGATGATTGACAGGTAAATTCTTTAATAAACCTTTTTCCTCCCCATTGTTTCACCTGGGGCTGAAATAGCAAAAATAGTAGGGAAAGAAAAACCTAACATGCTTTTTAACATGCTATTGTCACTTTGTAAACCTTGTTACTATACCTGACTATTCCAAAGGGAGCCTTTTCTCTCTCTGCTGGTCAGTAGCTCCTGATACTGAAATACTTGTCTTTATTTATGACATAGATATTTTTCAACTCTTATGGTGAGATATTTCCAGAGAAATGGGCAATGTAAGCATAATAACAATATGAACAGATGGAATAGACTAGATCATTAGTAAAGCAAGAGATTTCTGCGGCAGAATGGCTATATTCTGGAATAATAATGTGTTGACATAAAGCAAAAGAATTAAATATTTCCAGAAATGGCATTTTTTGCCTTCTCAAAATGCAAAGTAATTTAAAGGTGTTTCTGCAGCTTGTAGTTAAAACAAGCAAAAAATTTCATGGGGAAACCACTCTCTAGAAATATTTGTGTGGTTGCCTAAGGCTTGACTACTTCTAAGATGTCAGTCTTGACTAATTTCCTCTTCTTCCCGCCAGCTCTGTTAACAGCTGATCATTCTGTGCTCTTGTCCACCACCTGAAGCTCTACTGCCTTCATCCATGCTATCATGGAACATGAAATCTGGTAGCCTAAATAAGAACTCATTTGGGGTGCTAGTTTAAAAATTATTATTCCAGAAACTGCCTACCTTACTGGAAAAAGAGAGTGCCTGGTGCACTCCCTTCATCAGCTTTCTTCTGCCCTGCAGCTGTATTTAAGCTCTAATGCTGGATAGCTCTTGTGCTATGTGTTCCTCTTCTGACAGCTGTAATTGTCACAGAGCTGTGACTGCAGAGAGCAGGAAATGGATGCGCTCAGCTGACCACTAACCAATTTCCCACTGAGCAGATGTTATTTGCTTCAACTAGTTAATAATTAAGGGAAATATTTAATTACTGATTGCAGTGTTTTACTGGAAAATGCCCATTTGACATAGTGTTTTTTAGAGGTTTTATTTGTTATACACTTCCCAAGCAGTGCTGTGTCCTCTGCCAGTGCTTTAATGAAGTGGATGAAGAAATGTCTGTGAGTCTGCTTCAGATGTAGCTTTTCTTGTAGGTATCTTTCCCTCGGAGAACACGATCGAAAGCGTTTGGAGGATGATGAGGATCGCTTGTTGGCTACTCTGCTGCATAATATGATTGCTTATATGCTTATGATAAAGGTGACTTCTTGTTCTTCTTAATAGATTGCTGCTCAGATTTAAGCAGGATATTTCATTGGTGTTTCTCTTGAAACCATACATCTTTGTTTTTGAACAGTGGATAATAAGGGCAGTTTCTAGTAGAAACTGCAAAGTTGGAAGGTTTTATGTTACTAGAGAAATGAATTTATTTGAGCTATCAAGGGAAGCATGATCCTGCAAACCCAGCACTTAGGTACTTCAATTTATTTTCTTGCCTTGCACAGCAGAGCCTAGTAGGTTTTAATTTTAAAATATATTGAAAAATACAATGCTTTCTTTCAAGCACAAAGAATTCTTGCCAAAGGAAGGAAGCAGACTGAGTTTGTATTATATACTCCACAACGTTAAGGTCATAATGCAAATGTGTTCAAAAACAATGTTTGATCCAGCTTGAAATTGGCACTCAAACATGAGTGTACTGTCTTTGAAGCCTTTACTATCAATGGCTGGCATTCATAGTAGCTTTTTGAAATGCCAACTGAGGCAGAAATATTTTGCTTCTGAGCTTGCCTGCAGCTCATCTTCAGGAGAAACCTTTTGCTGTTTGAAGACTCTCTGGAAGTGTTAGAGCCACAGCCTAGTGACCAGGAGACACATGGTGAAGGAAGGAGAACTCTGAAAGATACCATGTTGTGTTGAGGGCTCTGCAGCTGCTTAAATTGAGTCTGTGCAGAGGAAGAGGTGGAGAAGCTGTTCTGGCCCATGAGACTCAGAAGTGGTAACATGGAGAACTGAGGCTTTTGATGTCAGTAGTTAAAAGTGGTGGGTAGTGGAGCAGCTTGTGCACATGGGCAGGCAGGAAATCTGTTGTGCACAGCATCACTTGCACAGTAGCTGGAAAAAGTGGGACATGTGCAGTGTGGTCCAGTACTGCTGATTAAAGAGGCCCTAGCATGAGTGGAGATCAGTTGTTTTGCTTCTTAGCAGTGGAAACCAAGATACGTTTGGGAGATTGAAATTGCCTCCTGTGAAGAGAGAAGAGTATGCAACTGTCTGTATATCTGCTTTTTAGGTGAACAAGAATGATATTAGGAAAAAGGTGCGTCGTCTAATGGGAAAATCACATATTGGATTGGTGCACAGCCAGCAAATAAATGATATTCTAGACAAACTTGCCAATCTGGTAAGTAAAACAGTGATGAGTCATATGCCTCTGGGATGTATGGTGGAGGAAATAAATTGCCTTAAAAATATTATGCATATTCTCTGCAACACTAATTTTAAAATATTAAAAATAATTAATGGAATTTTAAAATGCTACTCTTCATAAGTATAGAATAAAGACTGTGACTATATGACCCTGTTCATAATGTTTTAATATTACATAGCTGTCAGTTAAAGCTGCAATACAAATATGTATAAACATGACACTTACGTACCACAGTTCTGTGCAGCATTAATGCTTTCTTAATAACTTTTGTTGGCAGGAACCTTTATGATTACTATGAATGTAAGAAGTGTTTAGTTTTCTGTCAGTTTCTAGGCCACTGTAAGACTTTGTAGCAATTTGTTTCTGTACAAAACTGTTTCCAGTATTCATGCAGAATAAACCCGATGTCCTGTAATGATCAATAAGAATATAGACTAAAGCTTAGTAAATCTAGGCCAAAATTAGTAAATCTAGCCAGTTTTTAGCACAACCATCACCAGGGTGGACACAAGTTAGGCTCTTTAAAAGATAATTTCTACATTTGGAACTTACTTTTCTCCATGGAAAAGACACATAATTGTCTTATAATTAATTGGAAAAAATCAGTCCAGTTTACTGCAGTGACACCAGAACTCAGACACCTCACTTTCCTGTACTGACTATGGTACCACGTGCATGTTGTATGCTGTGGAAACTCTCACTGTCACACCTCTTGAAACTAAACTTACTAGAGTCTCTTGCTTACGGCTTTGTCCAAATTTGTCTCAAACCAGCTCATTAAACACTGTTAAAAATTCTTTCTTTCATTTGTGTCACCTAATGGGTTTTTTTTTCAGCGTTAGTTAATGATTGCATGTGGGCTTTTTTTCTAGAATGGACGGGAACTCCCTGTGAGACCCAGTGGCAGCCGCCACATCAAGAAGCAGACTTTCGTAGTACATGCTGGGACAGACACAACAGGAGACATATTTTTCATGGAGGTAGAGACAAGAATAAGATTAATGCAACTAGTAGCAGAAGAAATAAGAGCAACAGCATTAAAAATCTTATGTAATATTTTGTGCTCCCAGGTATGTGATGATTGTATTGTGCTGAGAAGCAATATTGGAACTGTGTATGAACGTTGGTGGTATGAGAAACTCATCAACATGACTTACTGTCCCAAAACAAAAGTGCTTTGCCTCTGGCGCAGGAATGGTCAGGAGACACAACTGAACAAGTTCTACACTAAGAAGGTTTGTATCTGTTTAATATACACAATACGGCAGGGATAACTGCACAGAAAAAAACAAATCCTTTGCGTGTCATATTCCATGTTTAATCAAAAAATAGCACTCTCTTTTCAGCACACTGGTTACTGAACTGCAGTGGCTGTTTAGCAGCACTGACAGCTGAAGCTGGCATTGTGCCCTGTCATTTACTCAGAGACAGTTGTCCATCAGAAAGTAATTTAAGAAATGACATGTAGCTTTTTTGTTAGAAGAGGACCATCAAATATTGTGTGAGCTTTCAGGCTTGTGAAGATGAAAGCTTCATAAGCTGAAGATGGTAAGAAAATTACAGAGGATTCATGGGCAAAACCTAAATAAAACTATGCCACAGGAATTAATGATATAATTTTTGATCTTAGAGTCATAGAATGGCTTGGGTTGGAGGGAACCTTTAAGATTACCTACTTTCAACCCCCCACTACCAAGGGACACCTTCCATTAGTCCCACTGTCCATGGCACTGACAAGGTGTTAAACAGCATTGGACCCAGTATGACACCCAAGGAACACTGTCACTGGTTTCCACTTGGCTGTTGAGCCACTGATCACTCACTCTAATGTGTTTGTCCTTGTTGCTTATAGTATAGAGTAGCTCAACCTTCTCTGTGGCCTGGATCTTGGGCTATGGATAGAAAATTTTCTTAAATTTAGCTCTGAGATTGTGGCTTAATCTCAGAGCTGAAGGAAGATGAAGAGAAGAATATGCTGTAAGGAAATTGACATGAATAACAAAAAGATAGGTATCATGTGCATGACTAGCAATATTGATTTCTGGAAGCTGAAAGGGATTATTTTGATGCTTTTTCTACTGTAAGAAACTGCATAGGCTTGGTTAGAATGTGCCAAGGCCTGAAGTCGTCACTAGCTGGTGTGATTAAATGCTATGAAATAGTTTCTCTATCATCTTCTAAAACAAATATAAATACTAACTAGTAATTAGGTGTGCTTGAACTTGAAAAGGCTTTTGGTCACTGGGCACCACATGGGGCTTGTTCTTTTTGTAGATCTTAGAATCTTGCTGTGCTTTTCCCTCCCTCAGTAACTTGGAGAAATAACACTGTATTACTCTTCTTGTGTCTGTAAGTGTCGGGAGCTGTACTACTGTGTAAAAGACAGCATGGAGCGAGCAGCAGCAAGGCAGCAAAGCATTAAACCAGGTATAAGATTGTAAATGTTGGGAACATTTGTTGTTTAATCTGCAATCAGTCATTTTTTAAATTAATAACTCCTTTGAACATAATCTCCTTTTACTTAGAAATCTTGGGGTAACTTTGTGCATCCATGTGCAAGTAGCAGCTTGTTGTCTTTAGCAAATTGTATTTGAAAGGTATTTTAAGAATTGGGCAATAATGTAGTATTAAAAATGTGTTTTAAAAGTGTTTGTGTTGTGTTAAAAGCCATTCCTCAGGGCTCAGTGGTTCTTCAAAAAGTGATAATTTTTCAAAAATCATTTTAAGAACACACTTTTTAGCTGATCTGAATAATGCAAAAGAAATTAGATTAAAATATCTGGATTATTCACCTATTAATATCCTCTATTAAATTATTATTTTAATAATATTTTGACGTTTTAATTGCTTAAAGCAATACCTTGCAATGCAGCTCACAATCACAAGCCTTCTTTTTGCTGCTTAGGTATCTATGCTTAAGACTATGCTCTCTATGGTATTATGTGATTGCAGGGTCTTTCTATGCAAAAATTAAATGTGGCATTTAAAGCAAACAAACAATATCCCAATATGACATACTATAAATACAGGATGAACAGGATGACATACTATAAATACAGGATGAACCAACATTGATGTTACTTCAGGTTACCAGAATGAAATTTATAAAAATTAAAATTCTAATGGTCCTCAGAAAGCTGTCATTAGTGAGTGGACTCAATGAAATGGTCTCTACTATTCTTAGTAGTGTCATTTTGCTATGCACATCAATAGGAATTAGTTTTTTACTATTTTATGTTCCCTTTCTACATACCATGACTTGGCTGACTGGTTTCTGCACTGTCTCTCTTGTCTGGATTTTTCTTTTTATTTGTTGTTGTTGGTTTTTTTTCTTTCTTTATTAACATCACAGGCCCTGAGTTGGGTGGTGAGTTCCCTGTGCAGGATATGAAAACCGGTGAAGGAGGTCTTCTTCAGGTCACACTGGAAGGAATTAACCTGAAATTTATGCACAGTCAGGTATGAGGGAAATCTATGAGAAGACTGAGCATGAAGCTTTTTGCAGCATGCCTATATAGGTGTTTCCTCTTCCCAGAGTATCAATAAGTACAGGGGATAGTTGGATGTGGGTAAAAAAAAACTTACATATATTTACACTCAAACCCACAAGCATGTATCAATATATATATATGTCAAAGCACACTGAAATTAAATATCTTCAGGAAAACTATAATCTGTTTCAGAAAGATGTTGATGCATCTTCCAGCTTCTTGTTTTTTATGGTCTGAGCACAAAACAAATGTTAGTCTGTATTAAGGGACAGTGATCAATAATAATCAATAATAATCTAAGCTGCTATAATGCACCACACCGTGAACAAATCCTCATTGCATAAGCAGTCAGCCTTAAAGATACAGTGTTGGAATATTGTAGGTACAGAAGGCCACCTTCTGCATTATATTTAACCTGTCATATTTTAAAATTTTAACTGTGGAAGTTTCTGTGAAAATAAAATAGGAAACTGGCTTTTGATGTAATTCACAAAATAAGAAAAAAATACTGATTCATTTTTCATTTTTTAAATAGCAGATACTGTGGGCATAGAGAAAACACAAGTAGAATTGTCATTTCTTTCTTTCTCTGGATGTTGTTTCTGTTGCTTCCTTTGATCCTTGTTTTTTATTTTGCTTTATGTTTTTTTTGTTTTGCATATATTAAATGCATGCTATGCTAGACAGTAGAATCAATTTTTAGGGGAGAAGGGAGAGTGTGTGTATGTGTGTATGAGAGAGAGAAAGAAGGAAAAGCTTCTGTCAGTTCTCTGTGGAGTGTTTTTTCCTTTCCTCCTGACCAGCCTTTTCTCCCTACACAAGCTTTGTTTTTCTTTGAGGATACATCAGTGTAGATCCAACTGGAAGTGCACGTGCATCTCAAAACACACATGCTCAGAATCTTTAATACTTCTCCCAAGGTCACAGCAACACCATGTACCACTTTGAGTTCATATGTGCCAGTATAAGGAGGAGAGAGTTGTGAACCTCCCTCAGTTCCCTTGCTGTCTCTTATGAGGATTATATCCAACCTACTGTAGAGTTTCAGATCTACTCTGTGATGGAACACTCGACTAAATTTCAGATTTTACCTTTTCTCGTTGGGTGTGCTGAAATACCAAGGTCTGTAAGAGGAAGTTTTGGTTTTACAGAATGAATTTTTGTTGAATTTTCATCTTGAAATGACAGGTCTAAAGCCTTTAAAGATTAAACCCTGGTCACAAAACAACAGTTTGATATTGTTACAGATGGCTATAATAGAAATTACTTTGTCCTAAGATAAGGACACAAAATATGTGTTCTTATCTTCTGTTTGCAACTTCACCCAGAAGTCAAAAAAGTTCTGCTCAAGCTGCTCATGTCTATGGAGATGACTCCATTTCATAAATGAAAAGGCAGGCACATTCACATTTCAGTGAGAAAAGATGTGTGAAAATATAGCCACATCAGCAGCAACATGGTTTCTTAAGTGCAGCGGGCATCTTTGCAAGACAAAGACACTCAGTGTTAGGCACTTAGTGAGCACATATGTATTTGTGCAAAAGAAAAACTCCAGATTCATGCCTTTTTTTAATTTTTTTTTTTTCCCCTGAAAGACCAGAATGACATTAAGAAAGAAACTTTAGGGAACCCTTGTATTGATTTTTAGTATGGGACTGTCTGGAGCATTACTTTGATTTTGTACAACAGATACTGAGACCTGTGCTATTACCAGAACTTGCAGAGTACCAGCCTTATCATATCCTTCCTTAAAGAAAATAATGTTCTAATTAGCTGTCTGTCATGAAGATTCCTATCTTTTTTTCTGGAGAAGAGTCTGTGCAGGTCAGACCCAGGATGTATGCCAGCAATCTCCCTCACCTGAAGGATTATTCTTTCTCTTCATCACCTTTTCAAGGAAGCTGTAGCCAGATGAGTTTCCATTACTTAAGATGGACATTGAAACAAGTGTGGTTCTGGAAAATTCACTGGCTTTATTCATCATGTTGAATTCTTGGTCTGTTAGATTATATTGCCAGCTATTAACCAGGGCATTCAATACCATTTAGGGGACCTAAGATAGATATTCTTGTTTTTCTTCTCAAAGCAAAGTGTCTAGACAACTATCAAACTTGTGTCATTTGAAGGTCATTTCTGTAGAGTGGACAACTGTAGTGGTTACTTGAAGGACTCGTATACTAGTTGCATCATAAAAAAAAAAAAATCCCCTCCAGTTTCATAATCTTTGAAGCTAAAGGATGTTGGCATTCTTGTTCTGACACTCATCAAGTAGTCTTTTTTGTTAATAAAGGGTCTGCTATTTTAGATGATCTTTTCTTTTCAATTCTTGTATACATTGTGTGAATTACTCTCTAAGGTGGTTGATTTCAGATGCCACAGCCATTTTTCTCTGTTGACAATGGCATTTTCTATTTCTGTTGATTTTGAATGGGGATACTGACCAGCAAAAGCTTACAGGATCTCATCAGGCCCAGCTTTCTCTCCATCTTCCTCTCCTTACTTAATATGAAGGCCCTGTTCTTTGCTATTTTTTCAAGTATTCTTTTCAGTATTGTGGCTTACTAGTATAGGAGATTTCTACTGCTCTACTTGATTGGACATCATAGAATTCATTTAGAACATTGGAAGAGGGGTTTCCACTTTTTAAAAGAAAAGTATAAATGGAGTCTACCTGAGAAGAGTGAACATACTGCTTCAGTGTGAATTTTGCTGTTAGGAAGGTGTTTTTGAAGGCTCTTGATTTGCGGTGTGTGTACTTTCTTACCGTCTTGTGAATTCCTTAGGCAGTGTCTCAGATGCCTGGTGGTACAACCTGTTATGGACATGTGGGAGTTGTCTTTAGTGTTCACAGATTGTCTCACCATGCTGCAGCGCATGTAAGTTTAAGAATAAAAGATGTTGAAATTTGTCTGTGCCTAGCAGGATGTTCTTTAGAATAGGGAGGAATCAAGTGTGCCCGTGCCATTGGCAGATAATTCTGAGTTCACGCTACAAACTCCATTGTAGTGTTTGGACTCAGTAGCCTGTGCCCATTACGAATTCATCTGTGTCAAAAATAGATGGAAGCTTAATAAGATGCATAAGGCACATGCCCATCTACAGTAGGATCCACACTGAATGCTCTGTCTTGAGGAACCACAGTTTCCCTAGGGTAAGTAATTGCTATTTCTTTCGTGCGTGTTTTCTGATGGAGTGAGAGGAGAGCATCTCTGTCCCTTAAACAATGTAGCAAGAAATTGCCCTTTAACTCATATCTTCTGAAAATGGATTGTGATTGTGACAAACGTGTGAAATTTTCATCTTGCTCACAGTTCTTGTGGAATTGCAGCACTCCATAACATTAACTGAGATCATGAGCACCTAGGGCAGTCAAGTCTCTTAAGCAGTTTTACTCTTCCCAAATAAAACGGCCGGTGCTTTGCCTGAGCCCTTCTTTTAACTTTCTGAGATTTTGTACTTCAGAGTATTGGCAAAAACTTTTCACAGAAAAGATTACAGAAAAGCAGAACTAAGTGCAGTAAAGAAAGTGTACTGTTATTGATTTGTTTATTCTGTAAGTATACCTCAAAAACCAAAATGTTTTTTCCAAGTAAACTGATACAGAACATGAATGAAAACAGGGAAACAAAAAAATATGAGATTAAGTCTCCTTTCCCTTGAGTGCTTGAACATAAGCTGAAAACAAGATTTTTGGTTAAATAAGTGGAAGCTTTGGGTTTTTATGTTGAACAAAAAATATCTCAGGTCTGTTGGTTAGTCCTCTGCCAATAAAAATAATAATAAACTTTCTTTAACTTGAAAATCAGCATGTATTATCTCAGCTGTACAGTACATTTACTGATCTGTCTTGATTCAAATAAGTCTCTTCAAAAAACCCCACAACAATTCTAGTGTTGACATCCTTTGTCTTTCTTAGCATGTAATGCATGACTACATTGGTGTTGCTAATACGGGATTCAAGAGGGTTGCAGAGTTTTCCCTTCCCTTCTTTCCAAGGCAGTGAAGTTTCTCCAGTACCATTTTAAAAACAGGTTCTGAGATCATGGTGTCCTAAAGGTGTAGGCACTCAAAGTATCAAACCACAACATTGTAATGCAGATTTGCAAGGACCTCTCTAAGGTGTTTGACCTAGACACTCAGAATATTGGGGCAATGTTACTCTTAGTTTTTCTCTTGCCTTGAAAAGCAAGTCTACTAGAAACTGGAATATGGATTAGAATCCTTACAGCACCTGCTGCAGCTTCTTATGTCTGTGTACTGAATCTGACCCTTCTGGAGATGTGTACATAAGAAGGGGCTGTTTTGTGTCTTCAAATAGATTGGATGTTGAACAAACTCATGATGCAAAGAGAACTTGTTTATTCATGCAGTCTTGGCATCTACGGTCTGGACTGAAAAACCTCGTCATGTAGTTCAGCTGCTTTTGTCACTTGGGGTTCGTGTGTGTAAAACATGACTTGAAGGCAGGTTTGTTTTCTAAATGGTTTGCTCAACTGGCAGAGCCATATGTGAAGTGAGCAAACCATAGAGGAGGATCCAAACTCTCCCATCCTGCTTAAAGCAGAAAACTGGTACTGACCGTTAAAAAGAAATGGTTCCAAAAGTAACTGTGAAGATGATATGTCATAAAATCTAGTAAAATTTTACATGGCAGAACTGTCAGGGAGAAGAAAGGTTAGTGGTTCCTCATAGGATTAAATTTGAGTGCTTGGTAGGTTAGGAGGATCAGTTTCAGGCTGGGAAGTATAGTGCCCCTTACCTGCCCTCTGTGCTGGAGGAGGATGCATGGAGGGGCAGAAACTACCTGGGATGGATCGGAGGCTACAAATAGTGCCAAATTTGGGAGGCAGCTTTATTCTCGTCCCCCTCTTTTGCTGTATTTCAGGTGTGTTGGTATTCTTTATGCAATAACTCATTTGAGTGCCTGAAGGGGTAGCAATGTTGGATATGTCAGAGTTACTAACTCCTTCGTTTCTCTTCCATGCTTTCTCCTCCTGCAAGGAGCGGAAGGTACTTCATCTTCTGCTGTCTTCGCTTCTTAGCACTTTTAAGTTTTTTGTTGATTTCTAGCATTGTGGCAAGTTTGTCTTCTGAATATTTATTTCACCCTTTATTTATATATTAAATTGTAAATGAACTGGTAGTGTATGCTATAAAACTTCAGGTTGTATCTGTCGTGACGATATTTTTGTTTAATTTTGATTTTTGGTTTTAAGAAAACCTCCAAACCCAACTAATTTTATGTTACTTTTCCTCCTGTTTTTGTAGGTTTTCATAGAGCTGAATCACATTAAAAAGTGCAATACTGTGCGAGGAGTCTTTGTCCTGGAGGAATTTGGTAATTACATTATTTTGATATTAGGTCTGTACTCACATGGCAGTAACTCAAATTTCCAGTCTTCAGATTCAGAGTTGCACTGCAGTTTCAAAGACAGGAGAGAATGCAGATTGTATATAAGGAGTTGCCTGAGAGATGGGTGACTTAACATAAAATTTTGCACATTCATTTTTATCATATTAAGGTTTGTGATCTAGGTGCTTTTTATTATTAGGCAGAGAAAAGGTCCTGAGTCTTCTGAAATAACAAAAACCAGATGTGGATGTGTGGGTGAATTCTCTTTAGTATTTTCCTTTTTCATCTGAGAAACCACATTTTAAAAGCAGGATTTAAAGTTGATCTTTCTCAAAACACATGCTTTCATTACAGAGAATTACTGCAAGGCTTTTCTTTTTGCTCTAGATGTAGTTTAATTTTATGTTGAATGGAGCAGAAGCTGTTTTGTCAGGTTATACTTTATTTATCCTGTGATTTTTACTTTAGAGCATGAGTGGAAAAGTAAAGGTTAAGGAGAACAAAGAGTTTGTGCTATTTTTGGTCAGTTATTGCTATTGCATATCTGCCTACACCAGAGCCTGGGCAAAATTTCAGGTTACTCTTCGGTGTTAGTGTCAGTCACAATATTCTTAACTAGGATTTGAAAAATTTGAGTCACTTCAGATGCGGCTCTCTGGAAGAGTGATCCACGTACTTCTCTTGATACCCAAATTGGTTTATTCTTCCAGCCATCTTTGAGATATTTGTTTAGGTCTTAGGAGTATGTATAAAACATATAAAAACAAGCTGAAATGTACAACATTCAATAGTAGATCAGCAATATAGACTTTGGCCATTAATCAGAATCTGAATCAGCAGCTCCCATTACCAAGACTGTCGCTGTTCTTTAGTACTGCGAAGAGAATGTTTTGGCTGAGGGATTCTCCCTTGAATTATAGAAGACTATTAGCATGAGGTTTCTGAAATTAATGTCTTTGTCCATGACAATGTGTTGTCTCCTCTGGGTGACACGAAGTTCTAAGTGATAAAACCCTTCTGAATGTTGCAGTTTGCTTGTTGTTTACCATAAATCTCCGAGGTGTTTCAGATTTGTATGAACAATTATTTCCCATTTTTTGAAAATGTTGTTTGTGGTTTGTATGATCAGATTTGTATATTTAAACCACAAGAATTTTCTAATAGTTTAGATGTTTGTAAGTTTTGTTCAATTTCTGTTCCTTTGCTATCATGTTTTCATGCTGATGGGCACGATTCATTTTATTACTTACAGAAATTTCTTAAGTCAGTAAAAGATTATTGATGCACTTTACAAAGATGAGAATTCAGAAGCCATAAAAATAGCTTAAAGAATGGCTTCAGCTTCTAAAATCTTTACTTAAAAGAAATTACTTGGATCAGAAATTAATTTTGGATAATTTTTTGAGGTTTTATGCAAAGTACTTCTTTTAATAGTTTGTTTATATTGCACAAGAAGAAAGATGCTGTTTGACTTGGTTATTTCTAGTTAATTTGTATTGGTGACTCTAACAGATCATTTAGCCTCTAAATAATGTCCATAATAAATGTAAGAAAAAGCACTTCTTATTGTTTTTACAAAAGATTTTGTATACAAGGGCCTATTGCAAAAGCTAGAATTGTCTTATGGAACTTATAAAAGGGCAATTTTAAGAAGTAATTACAAATAAACTGGGAGTTGAAATCTACAAGCAAAAACTGATAAATTAAACCACTCATGTTAAAAATACCCTCTCACAAAATAGAGGTCATAAAGAAGAACCAATTTAGATGCACCAAATGAAATGGACAATTTGCCCATCTAGCTACTACAGAGAAAGGGAAAAAAAAAGGAGGATATTGCAGGGCAGCTAACTTTTCTTATGCCGAGCTTAGAGTCTGTAAAGCTCAGAGCTGTTTTTTGAATTGTTGTCAATATGATAGAATATGATAATCTGTCCTGTTCAAGACATATGAGCATTTGGTAGTAGTAGACTAAAAGCATTCAGCAAAAATTTGCTTGGACTTCTTAAGAATGACATTATTTAGTGTTAAATGTTGTAAACTTTGCTATCAGTTTTATTGAAGTAGGAGCATATTGAAGTAGTAGATGCTCTTAGAAAGGTAGAATCTGGTAAGTGTGCATATTCCAGTCTGATAGGAAGTATTTCAGTGCAAGATTTTGATTTTAACAAGCCTGAGTGCTCCAAAATAGCGATAGCACAGGAGGAAATTAAAGGTCTATTGATGTTAATGCTATGTTTAGATGGCAGTATCACAGTTGGACTTGTGGTTTCAGAGCAGGATGCAAGCAGAAGTTCAGGAATTGTGTCCCACAAATGAAAATGTAGACTTAAGTAAGTGAGGAAATGTAAGGTTCTTCCCTCTGGAATTTGAGTTACTGCTGTGTACTTGTGCTTTACTTTCTTGTGGCCCCTTCACCACCGCTGCTATGAAAACCTTCATTCTCCAGCAGGTAAAGTGATCTCCCCTAAATTCATTTTGTGGTAGCATCGTATTTTCATTTACAGGACCAAAAGCTGCAGGATGCTGCTTAATTTACTCCCTTCATCCACTTAGTTCAAGAGCATCAGCAATAACTTCTAATAGTAGAAGAAAAGTACTAATCTCTCAGTTTGAGGCTTTAATCTTTGAAATCTTGGGTCTTTTCTTTGGGGTTTTTTCTTGTTGTAGTGGGGAGTCTTTTTTTTTTTTTTTTTGGTGGGAGGTCAGTTTCTTTTTTCCTTTCTTCCTTTTTTTGTATTCTGCAGTGGTAGTGCTTCGACTTCTGTGTTTGTAAATGCAAACCCACTCTTCTTAATCTTCCTAACTCAGTCCTCTTAGGAGAATTTCTGCATTGGAAGGACTGTGAAGGAGTACTTTAAGTAAAGACAAGGCAACTTACTGTGAAGTGGAGAGACAGTGCCTTGCCTAGCTGCTCTCCTGTTCCCTCTCTTGCTGTTCTCAGTTATGATACAAGACTTTACAGCTTCCCTTCTCTCCTTCCCTCGTGGCACAAGGTCCTTACAGCTTTCCCTTCCTGCTTTTTGAAGAGTATATGAACAGTTGTATGTTATCCAGTGGGCAGTGAGACTTACACAGCTGTAAAAGTCCTACCCTATTTGGCTGTGCACCAGCCTCACTCCCACCTTTATTCCCTGGTGACATGGAGTTAATTTGGAACATCTGGTGCCAACGGGTAAGGCAGCTTGGATGTGCACCTCCTTATCTCCTCAGCTTTATTCTCTGGTATCACTGGGCCAGTGCAGCCTGGGTATGCACTTCCCTTGTTTCTCAGCCCTTCATGCAACTGCCAACTCCAAGGAGAGTGAGAGTTGAAAAATAAAACAAAAATATTACTTTTTACCATCATATTCTGTACTTTTCAATAGATTCTTCTCAAGAATGACAACACCATGACATATGAGAATTAGTAGATACTGGTTTATATTTTGAGGACATTCTCAAACCCAGTCTGCACTGCCCACTCTTGGCCCCTTAGAGTGTGATCCGTCTCCCTTTCCAGCGTTTAGCTGTGTCATACCATAGTTGAAGAGATGACATCTGCATGGATAGGTTTTGTTGTGGACTTTACCTGGTTCTTCGTACTGAACTCATCTGCCTCTGTTTCTTTTCTTGTCACTAGTACTATGTGTAATAAAACATTTATCCTTCCTCTATGAACCTGGAATGATTTGGTTTTGCATAATTTCTGTACTGCTTCTTCTAAATTCTTTTGTTGTGACACAGAAATTTCATGGCAAATTTCAGCTATTCTGGAAGGGAAGTACTCAGAGCTGATCATGGTATTCCCCTGATATTGACATTTTAAATTTGCCAGTTGTATGTTCTAGTGTGGTCTTTGTTATCTTCTGGTGATTTCCCATAGTATCTGTTCACAACATGTGCAGATCAAGTGCAGGCCAAAGGCACAGTTCAGATGCACTGCACACGAACAGGGTGGTTACAGGTTGTTTTTTTAAGCACTCCACAGTTAGAAAAAAGGACAAATTTCCTTTAGCTATATGATGCCAGTTTTCTTTCTATTAGCTTGAGGCAGGACAAATGGAGCAAGGTCAGATTTTCTGGATAATAGATTTTTTTTTCATCAATCCTCTTTTTATATAAAGAGTTCTATAAACCAGCCAGCCTGGTATTTTAGGTATATGTGTCACTGAACTCAGCATTTTATTTTAAAGCAACTCATTCAAAACTATGAATGTTTTCAGTGAGTACGTCAAGTAAATGCCATCACACACATCCTATACAGGAGAAAGACTATCCTGAGAAACTTAAAATATAGCTGGAAAACAGTTTTCCAGTTAAGAAAAACATTCTCCCTCAGCTCCTTTTTTTCCCCCCTGGATTTCATTAGCTTACTACACGGTGTCCAGCAGTTCTTTTGAGATCTGTTGTTCAGCAGAGAAGGATTCAAACATCTCAAGGGTAAAATCTTTGGGACTCATATAGTGACAAATTCCTATGGAATTTTTGGGTTATGTTTTATTGTATTAGGCATTAGGTGCATTTTTTCCATTAAGCATATTTTTTCATTATTTTTACTGTCTAGCAGGAGTAAGTAATATGAGAAAAGCCAGAGTCTCTTAAGAACCATCAAATATCTGCTGTGCCAAACAGAGGCAGTGAAAATTTTTGCCAGCTTGAGTAATTTATTATGACATTATCAGTGTCTTCCAAAGATATAGATAATGTAAATGAAAATAAGTCTGTAGAAGTGAGGGATAGTGAAGTGCCCTGTACCTGCACCTGCTGTCTGTCTGCATCCCTTCCCTTTTCCATGGGAACGTTGTGCTATTTCTTTCCCATTTGCCTCTCGTTTTTTGAACTTTTTGTTTTGTCTCTTGCCCGTCCGGTTTTAGTTCCTGAAACTAAAGAAGTGGTGAGCCACAAGTACAAGACGCCAATGGTGAGTCTACTGGCATGCCTCTGGTGGTTCTCTAGAGGATGTATCTGTACATTTTCATGTGGAGAAAAGAATTACATAGAGACTGCAGGATTTACAGTGAAGCACCAGCTGCTCTTCATGATATTCTCATTAGGGGGAGACAGTGATTGTTGGATCTATGAAATTAGAGGAACTCACCAGTAGTGCAGAAAGCACTGCCTCCTTTTTAAAGACAGATAAAGATGCAGGGTAGCCAATTTGGCATTGAGCTTTAGCACAGTAAGAACTGGCGGTACTGTTAATTTTTAGACGGTGCAGAACACAACCCTTTCTCCATGGAACCAATGGAAAGGGAGATTACTTCTTCAAATAAAATGATTGTTAACAGTCTACAAAAAGTTTCCATTTCCTCATGAGCAATGACTTGTGAGAGAACAGTTGTATAAATAAATGTACAATAAAAGTATTTATTCCTGCTATAGAGATGAGTTCTTTTTCTGGTGTAATGTTGAGTTTTTATAACTTTTTTTGTGAACACCAGCAGTTGATAATGATACATTGCACTTTTATACATGATCAGGCTTACAGGCACTTAGGAGGAAGAAATAGAAACCAATGATTATCATCACAACAGAAATTTCACTTTATGCCTGAAGTGCAGTTTGCACATTTGATGATTTCATGGAAACTCAGTACTTCAAGAGGAGAGAGCAAAATTATTTGAGGAAGCTGGAAATGTTTTTACAACAAAATGCTTAGAATATATGTAGTTGAATAAGCAAATAGCTGTATCTGTTAGTAAGAAAGCCAGTTTAATGTTAAACAAAAAAGTATTTCAGGGAAGGAAGTGTTTTAGATTGTACTGTAATACAACAAGACATGTTGTCATGTTTATTACCTTTATGAAAATTTTAAATGTCATTTTAAAGGACAAGAAGATCACCAGAGCAGCTGATATTAGAACTAATGTATAAATTACGTCTAAGTCTTACCTTCACTCAATTGTGTAGCCAGTCACATGGTAAAAGAGAATTTTCAGTTAAATAATAGCACAGTTAATCAGTTAAATAATTTTAAACTGAGTAGTGCTATGTGAAACCCTCTCTTTAGTTAGCCCTTCCAGAAAATACTTTATAAAATCATGCAAAAGCAAATATGCAGAATGTTTTTTTCTAAATCCAGTTGGCCAACTTTCTAGGTTAGCATACTGTTTTTAAAAATTACTAAATCATACTGTTAAGCAGCTAATATTTTTATCCCAAAGGAATTTTTTAGTTTGTTATATGGCTCTTCTTCTCTCTGTCGCAGTTAGAAGGTGGTAGGGGACACATTTTCCTGATTTTATCTGTAGCCAGAGTAGTTGTCCCATGAAGGAAGACATGCAGGAAAATACAAATGTGCAATGGATTTTGTAAAACACCTAATCTGAATTTCAGTATCTCTTCTAAATTCTTGTAGGCTCATGAGATCTGCTACTCCGTGCTGTGTCTCTTCTCTTATGTGGCTGCAATTCGTGGAAAAGAGGCAGAAAACAAAAGCAAACCACCTCGACCAGTTTCCAGTTGATCATGATACTTGGAAATATCTACCCTTTGGCACACTGATATGCAGTACTCCCAGTTTTACTGCAGTTACTGGAGCTCACTTTCTGTCTTTTATGAGAACTTGGTTATTTATGTATGACCCTGCAAGTCTTTCCCCATAGAAAAACCTAAGCCTTCCCTGTTCAGTCTCCTTCTGAATTCATCCTTAATGGAGTTTTTAAATGAGCTTTTACTCAGACAGTTTTGAGCATCTGCATCCAGCTGTGAGTGACTTACTCTGGGCATTCCTTTGAAATTCCTTTTTTGTTAAGATGGCTAACAGCTTGAGTTTGGTTGTTTTTTGTTCTAGTGGTACTTGTTACAGTTTGATCACTTCACAACTGCAGGGTTCTGCTTTCAGATTCTCTGGTATGTGCACAGTGGAAGCAGCCTGGTCCTGTATGTTGTTTCAATGTTGTGTTTTTGTTGTTTTCCCTCTGTGTTGTTCATTTTTAATTGCCAACACGGAGTTCCTGTCACATAGTTCTACAGTCCCTTTTGGTAGAGATGAACAATTTAGCTGTCATAGTCTTAAAATATCATGTGACAGTTGAAGTTTGGTTATTTAATTGGTCCATCTGTGGAGATGACTGCTTCTCAAGTGGAGAGAGAAACTTTGAAGGTAGTATAGTGTAAAAAACTCATCACTTCATGGGTTCTGTGGGTTTTCATATGGGAGTTTAGGTAACATATGTAGCTACCCCAGCAGTAGAGTTCACAGATGCAAATAAGCACTCCCTAAAGCAGTTAATCACAGGCATTAGAAAATGAATAAAGCAGTGTAAAAAATAAAGCAGTGTAAAACTTGGAAACGTTATTGGCAGAACCACAGTACAGAAATGTGCAGAACGTGTTCAGAAGCCCAGAGGATTTTGCTGTCTCCAAATTTTTTAAACGATTGCTTTTTTTTTTTTTTTCCAATCTGTACCTGTATATGAAGGGATCTTGAAAATATTGTGTTTATGTATAATGAAACTCAAGTAGTTAAAACTATCCATCACATTCCTTATTTTCAATAGGCTGGATATGAATGGTTTTTTTGCATCCTGTTTTTGTTCTTGAACTGTACTGCAATTGTCTGGAAAGCTCTTAGGATGCTGGAAGGTGAGACTGTCTAGAGAAAATAATGTTACATGTAAAATACCAGGAAAAATTGCTCTGATACAAACTGATGTATTGTATGTTTTGACATAGAATTCTGACTAAATGCACCCAGAAATAACCCTGTTTTGGCTTGGTCAGGGTATCTACCATTTAAAATGGAATATACTAGTATGGGTGAGGATGATGTAAATATTATAGTATCACATCTATTTATAGAAACTGTACAGCTCTCTGAATGTGAAAATAAAATGTCATTCAACCAGCAACTAGTTTTCATCCTTCTATGCTTTTCTATCATTTGTCATTCTGAAACAAATGTAATTATATACAAAATACACCACACACATACATGAAATAGTGGAAAAAAGAAGACTCTAAATCGGCAATCTAAATTTCTTTCCACAGAAGCAGCTTTAAGTAATCTGGGGCTTTTTTTTATTCTAACACAACATCTGTGTCATTTGTCTTTAAAGCAAAAGTGTTTGAAAAACATGAGTGGGGAAAACATCTGAAATATGGAAATTTCTTTTCATGCTTGCAAGTAGAAGTGGTACGTAAAGGATCTTTCATCCTTTCCTAATATAAAAGCTAAACTGAAATTGGCAAATAATGAAATTGACCTGGTTTGAATTTATTTTCTTTCTTTTGTCTTCTGAGACTGTAAATTTTCATATAGCAATATCTGAATTTTTAGCATTTGTAGTTTTCTGCATATTATTGTATTTCAAGTACAGTTAGGGCTGAAAGCACTTCGGTCTCCAGTAGAGGTTCCATTTATGCAATGTTGGGTTCCACTGAGGTAGACAATTTCAATTTTTAGGATGTAATTATCTTAGTAGGCCTATTAACATAATCAACTTATAAGATTGCGGAGAAGATTATTAAATGAACAACATCATTTACTATATACAGCTCCTTTTAAAATTACATGAGCTGCTGTCTGCTTTAGGCTGATGAGAAATGTCAGTGCAGAATAAGACTTTTAAAGGACCTGATAATAAAACCGGCCCTCTGTCCCTTTTGACAGAATTTGTTTTGAAGAACGAGTGTGGCTAAATATAGTGCTTGCTTTTCTCTGGCTGGGACGAATCAGTAACAAGCTCAGCAACTGCACTGACACTCAGCTCCTGCTCTTTAGACGAGACTTGCCTTCAAAATTGCAGACATTTTTTAAATACATAAAATCTGCAAACTTGATGTTGGGGGTGTAGCATATTCATCTGAGCCAAAGATGTGCTGTGCAGAGTTTCCACCGCTGAATGCCCAGTGTTCCTCTCTGGAAAGCAAATGCAAATGCAATTTGGATTTTAAATCGGTAAAAAAACAAATCTTTTGCAATACAAGCCTTCCATCCTTAGTACTCCATCACTCTGAAGTGCTAAAAGGTAGATAAACTTTATTTTGGAGGAAAAAAAAAACAGTATCAGTGTTTTGCAAGTGTTTTTAGTTATGTCCCACTCATTTTGATATTTAGGTAACAATTTCTTGGCGATAGGTAAGAAACTAGAGGCCTCTAAACCTTCCAGAACCAAATGGAAGGCTAATAGAGTAATTGGTAACTATAAATTGTGCTAGAAATTTCTTAACACAAAAGGCATAATCCCAGCGTTTTTACCACTAGGAGGAGCTTGTGTCTTAGTTTTTAAGAGTTTCAGAATTGCAACCTTTTTTATTTTCACACTTGTGTTATTTCCAAGGCACTTACACAAATGTGACAAAGAACTTAAACTTGCCTTGAAACTTCCTTATGGCTGAACAGGTTTCTTTTTCTGCTACTGTTCCTTGTTTGTGGAAGTTGGTTTTCAAAGTGACAGTTATTAAGTGTTCTCTGCAAACACTGGAATTTGTGAGTAGTGTTTCTGGCAGTTTTCAAAGTGGAACCTAAGTTACTAATTTATTTGTACTCTGGTTATCAGATCTTCATTGTGATCTTCCAAAAATGTTCTTGTTTTATTTGTGAATGCAGTATCCACTTCTAATATGAGTGGGTACACATTTTAAAGGTTAAAAGTTTAAGCATCAGTGAGTGTCACAACACTGGTACTTATCAGTATTTGTTAAAGATATATCTGGAAAAAGCGTTTTGAAGGTCTGCTGAAGAAAAGAGCTTCAAAAGAATCCTGTTGTAAAATTTTCATACACCCTGATTTCTAACTTCCTACTTCAACTCTTTCAGGATAGGAGAGTAAGATGAAATGTTCATCTGGGCATTAAAAAGCTAAATTGCTAGTAAATGTAAATCATTAAGAATTGCAATTCCAACCAAAGTTCTAGCTTAGTAATCAAAGTGGATGGGAAAATTTGCTGTGATGGTAAGCCTTAGGAACCTTTATGTTGCAGAAATATTGAAAAAATTTTTAGAATTGTGCTCTGTTTATGCTGGAAGAGGGCTTTTGGCTCAGATTGTTTCTAATAAGGACACAGTTGTCTGCAATGGTAGCAGATCAGCTGCTTGCTCCAGTGTCAGGCATAGGCTCCCGTTATCACTGAATTCAGAACTAGGCAGAAAATAGAAGCAAAGCTTCTCACAAAGAGCAATATTTACATCCCAGTTCCCCTTGATTGCCGAAGGGATGAAAGTCAGATGATGTTGCCTCTGAGGCAAGATCTTCCTTCTGGGATAAAAATGGTTTCTGCTTAACTCTGACTCCAGTGGTATTTACAAATTCAAAGTCTCTGCTCTTAGACAAGCCAAATGTTGTTGAAACAAATCATCTCCGAGCTCCAGAAGTGGGAATTGGGACCGAGAAGCAGCAGCTTTGTGCAAAGGGCCTTGTCATACAAAAGGCAGCGCCAAAGAGCTTCTTGCTTTTCCAGAAGTCACAATTCAGCCGGAGGCATCTGCTTGTCACAAGGGCAGGACAGTCCCAGGCAGCTGAGTGATGACTTTGCCTGTGCTGGTGGTCAAGGCTTGACACAGAGCCCTACCCTGTGACACCCTTGGAAGGTGTTCACCGTGAGCAACATCTTTGAGATTCTACAGCCATTCTCAGTGTGGCCGTTTCACTAAAGTAGTAGAAATGTGATGAAGCTTTAAATAATAGTAGGTATGTGACTCCTCTTTCCAGCGCTGTGTCTGAAAGTTTAAAAGCTTGCTTTTGGTAACAAGGGAGATTTGGGTGCAGTTGAGTACATGACAGGCTTAGAAAGGACCCCTTTCAGGCAGGTACTGCACTCAGATATGATAAAAATGATCTCATTTTTTATATCAAAATATGTAAAATCTAAGTTAGCTTTCTGTTTGCTGCTGTACAGTGTTTTGAAACTTCTGCAGCATGGTAGTTCTAGCGCTGATTGATTTTGTTTTAATGCATCAGTCCAACAAAGAAGCATATATATGTCAGTCAAGGGCAAACAGTCCTGCTTCTATTTGCAATAGTTACTATAGTGATAAACGTGGTTTAGGAACCTACATAGAAACAGAAATCCCCATCTCCCAAAATAGCTCTCTATAAAAAGGAACAAACAGTGTCAGGAAAAACACCGGTAAAACTATAAATATTGCTTCCTTCAAGTATATGAAAACTCTGGTTCTGTATTTTCATTCTTTCCTCTCGTTTTTGCCTTTTCAGTTTCTCGTATTAACTCCAGTGAGTACAGGTCTATCCATAGTGCTCTGGGTATCAAAGAACTCTGCTCCTTCTCTATTTACACCTGCTTGGATGTCTCACTGTTTCCTCACACATCCCTGGCCTACACTCTTCAGCCAGTCAGGCTCAGCTCTGCACCTCAATTTCCCATCAGATCAGATCTCCACCTGTTTCCCTTTGTAGCTTTTTCATTCTTCTTGCCTCTGTGGCCATCATCATTTCCCAGCCTTTTTGCCCAGGCACTTCAGACTTAAGCTCTTCCCAGTCACCAGCTCAACCGGTCCCTGCTTTCCAGCTTCCTGTCATAGGCTCCTCTCATCCCTGTCTCCTGTTCTTACCAAGTGCTCTGTCATCTTCTTTCATTCTCAGCCTTATTCCATGCTTACTCCTCTTGCATTTAAATCAAGTTATTTTTGGTAGAGTGATGAGGGGTGCTATAGAGGGAGGGGGAAAGACCTCCAGTTTTAGTGCTGCTGTTCTGTGATAGCTCCCAGCAGCAGTTTTTCCCTACTCTGCTTGTTAGAAACGGCTGAACTATTTAATCGGATAATTAAAATAAATAAATGTGTGTAAACCAGATTTGTAGCAAAAAAATTTTCATAATTTTTCAATGTTTTTCAGTACTGTAGGAAACAAAATTCATAAAAGCAAATACTGTGCCTTGTAAATACACAATCCAATTATCCCCCCTTATACCAGTGAGGAAGAGCAAGTCCCTTTTTCAGGTAGAAATTGTTGAGGACTTTCCTATGATAAAAATCTGTACTTGGGGTTTTCTTTTCAGACATCACATGCAATGAGCTAACCTGCAAAGCAGAAGAGAAGTTTGCATTTTTTGGCCATTTTTTCCCTGGGTATATGAAAACTGTAAGTAAATAACAAAAGTGTATTTGACAGTTATATTGATACTTAGTCTTTATCTGATCATAATTTCCTGGAATATATATTGATTTCTGGGGCAATTGTTATCATTATGTCAGGTACCAAGGAAATGCAACCTTATTTAAGGTTAAATTGTATTCACCCCCAAATTACATTCATGTATTTGGGTCCTACAATTTATACTTTAAAGCAAAACAATGGAAAGTATGAATGATATCATTCATGTTTGCTAAATCCATTGTGTAGAACACAAAATCACGTTCAGACTTATATCCATGGTTAAGAAGAAGAAGGGAGCACACTTAACACTTACTTTTGTTTTACATTTGTGTATCCACTGATGTTTTATGTATTTTAGATTAGTCACTTTTTTAGATTATTTGTCTTTGATACAGCTAATACACAATTATTGACTGGAACATGTTCATAACTATGACATTTATCTAACAGCTTTCAGGGCTGGTTATTGTCAATGTTTCTGTCTGGCACAGAAAGCAGATGCTTGACTATTTTTTCTATATCTGGACCTAATAAGTGAGGCTGTTCTTATCTATTTCTTTTAAACTTTCACCAGTGCATGCTGTGTAGGATGTGCTGCTTATGCAGGCTGCTGTGGGGACCCTGCCCAATGACAAGTAAAGGATATCTCTATGACAGCTTTTGTTTCCCTAAAATAGAGTTCTCTTCTTGAGAAGCACTTGAAAGGTATCAGTGGGGCTATTTTTAATCTCAGCAGACTGTTCTTATAAAATTAATTTGTAAGGAGACAGGAACAGCCTGTAGTTCTAAACCTGCTCTGAGACAACATGTTAGTGACAAACTTCTCTCCGAAATCCTTACAGGGATTTTGTTTCAAAGGAATTCTGTGATCAAATCAACATAAATGATTTTTATGATTTCCAGAAGGCTTGACTCTTGCTACTGTCCTTTGAGTGGCCATTGTATGATTCAAGTAAGGAAAAAAGTTCTAGCAAGTAATATTTTCTTGTGTTTTGATTAATTCTACTCAATTGTAGATCTCTCTTGAAATGGCTAGAATAAATAATCCTTTCTCATATGGAATGAAACATGCAGGTGACATGTACTGAGGCTGTCCTTAAATTTCTGGCATGTGCTGCCTTGAAAAATTTGTTAAAATAATATATAGGAACCTCTTGATCTCTCACTGTAATTTTGAACAAGTGGAACTGATTTTTAAATATAATTTGATGTAGTTAGCCTAGAAAAATCTGAAAAAAGTTGGTAAAGATAACTGTTCCTTGTTACATACAGGAAGAGAAAGATAGACTCCCCATGGGTGAGGCACTTTTCATAAACATTCTGTTGGGACAATTAGAACTCAATCAATTCAATTTGCATTATACCCCACTGTATCTATTGTAACTTAGGCAGCAAAGCTGCTTAAGAATAATAGAACGATAGAACAGTTTGGATTGAAAGGGGCCTTTGAAGGTCGTCTAGGTCACCTAGGCCATCATCTGTATCATCAGCTTGAGTTAAAGTCAGGTCATGCATTGGCTGAAGTGATCATCTAAACTGAAGCAATCCATCAAAGACAAGGTTCAGAACTTAGAAGCAACTAAGGAAAGTGAGATTTTTTTCCAAACATGATACTGACTGCAAGTAGTTATCTCTATTTTACACTGATTTCTGCCTAACAGTAGAATGATTATCCAAGCAATGATTTATCAGCAGCTATTTGGATGTGGGGAAATTGACGATGCCTTCATTTTAGAATATTTCTGTCTGCATAGCTGCTGGTGCACTGTCAGTTACAAGCATTGAGTGGTGTAATTAACCATAACCTGGATAGCTAAATAAAATGCACTAGTATCTAATTGGTGGTGGCAACATACATTGATGGAAACATAGCTTCTTATTACAGGTTACCCTTCCTTGGGCACACAAGTATTCACCTGCCTTGTGGATGATGTAAAAATGTATTAGGAGTTGGCACCTTTCTGCAAGCATAGCTTTAGTGCTAGAGTATATACTTGGATTTACAGTGACTTGGGAATGAAATACTCCTGACATTTCTATTAACTAGAAATTTAAGTCATAAATTTAGAAATTTAAGTCAGAAAACTAAGGCTCAGGAAAGAATCAACAGTCACTTTTATTCTGCAGTCCTTACCACTGATAAGCCTGCTAGTTTTAAAGTAATAGTTTTAAAGTAATAGTCACGGATCTATGATAGCAGAATAGGCTGCAACCTGAGAAGCTCTGCCGAACAGTCACTGTCATGACTTCTGTAGGGACATAACTGAATTTCCTTCTTCAGCTTCAATTGATCCACTTCTTATTTGTTAATAGGAAAAAATAATTCTCTCCATGGGGGACCATCTGTTAACTCCCACACAGCCTCTGACAGCTTCAGATAAGCCCGCTGAAGATGAAAAGAAGGAAACCCAGCAGCTTTACCTTAATCTGCTATGCTCACACCACAATTTGAAGAGATTTTCTTCAGGCCTTGCCACCCTGAGCAATAATCTCTCAGAGCAAGAGCTGACGAGTGAGTGGGGGAGCTCCTGGCTCTGGAGTGGGAAGCTGATGCTACAGCACAAGGAAGCTCTTTGGCCCTTTTCTTAGTTATTTTAAGAAGTAATGGTTAACCATTAACTCATTATTTGCTCCCAGAGTAACGGTCAGGAGTTGAGGGCCGAGGCAATCTCAAGGAAGCAAGGTGCTCAGATAAGGTTTGTTTGCATTTGACAGTTTAATTCCAGCTGGTGGCTTTTATGAAGACTATTACATGAAGCTTCCCATTTCCAGGAGTAAGTAAATAATGTTTGCTCAGAGTATTTACACAACAGTGCTGGAAACACAAACGAAACAGAAGAATTGATGCAGTGGTGTGAAATGTGTGCTTTCCTAGGCCAAAGTGTCAGCAGAGGGTTTGTGTGGCAGGTAGTGCCAGCCTGAGAGAACTGGGATAGTAGGAGTACTGGAAGTGCTTTTTCTTGTAATAATATTTTAGAGTTGATTATTCTTACCTGAAGTGAAGCACTGGTCTTTAGTAATGCTCTGCAACATCCCAGTGCTTCAAATGAGTCTTACATATGTCAATTCAAAGCATCCAAGTATCTCCATCAGGTGTATATATATAGTTCATAGTCTGAAGGAAAGGCATGTTCATTGAACAAGCAGCCAGCAGCCTGAATTGGTAGGATTTAAATGGAAATTGTGGAAGCATCAGAACTTACTTTCACATCCAGCTGGATAGAAATAATCAGCCTGAAAAGGTTCTGTTTTTCTAAGTTACTTATATACTTTTCATGTGGAAGGGTCTTTTTACTAGAGCAATAACAGATTCTTGGTTTTGTTTTTTTTTTTTTTGTCTTGGTGGAGAAAACTATTGGAAGGACTTTGATAGGGCTGCTGTTTTTGAAAGTAACTGCTGTCAGCTGTGAAAGGCACTTAAAGTGCTGAAAGAGAATGCTGCTAGGTAGGAATTTTTAAACTTTATTACCTGTGTTAATTTTTTCTTTTACTGTTGAACTTAACTTGCACACTACTAACAGTACTAAACAACTACAAGGTAAGAATATTTGCCATGAGATTTAGAGATAAGGCTGTCTGATTTTACATCAGAGGAAATCTCACCCAGGAAATGATAGTGTAAACTGTCTTTCATCAAGTAGTCTTGTGATGGGGGAAAAATTGGGAAATACTTTGTTGTTCTTAACCAAGTAGGTTTGGGACTGGCTTCTCAGTGTATATGGTTTTAATCAGATTGGAGTGAAGGTTATTTACTTAATGATTTATTACCAGCATGGAATTAATGGGCAATTAGTGGCTCTACTTTTAGGATCCATGTCAGTCACTGAACAGATAAATGAGAATAGTATATCCTGGCAAAACATCAATAAACACCTAGCATTTTCTGAAGACTTTTCTAGAAATAATTACAGGAAATTGAGACTTTACAGTGCAGCTTCTCCCTTTTCTTCTTTTCAATGTGAGGAGTGGTTGGTGTTTGGAACTCAGCATTCTCATTTTTATGAAGACTATGAAGACTTTTTAGAAACTTAACTAGAGTTAGTGCTTCCATTTTGTGAGGCTTTGGATTTGCGTTTGACTCATTGTCATTGGAAGTTTCAATTAAAAAAATTAAAAATTAATTTGTGTTTTTCAAATGCAGCATTCTTAGATGGCCCTGTGGAATTAGACTCCAACTCTTGCAATTCAGTTGCTGCTTTGCAATATACACTGTCTCACAGATGCTGGGATTGTCCTCTTGGTCCACTGCATTCTGGTCACAGGTTCTTTAGAAGATGGATAATCTCTGTTTTTTTCTATGTGTCATGCGCTTTATTTTTTAAATAATACTATTGCTCAGAAAATGTAAGCACAAAACAATGTAAACCTGGGCTGCATATTTTCCTTTTAAAATTTTATTTATTTGTTGAATAGCAACAATGTGCAACAGACAAGTGTTAACCTGGAATAAGTTTGCTTTGGTTTTAGAGGGTATCCTTTTTTGTTCTGATACCTTCATGAAATAATTAAAATACACATCTCATGACCATCAGTGCTTTTATTATGAAGATGCATTTGCTTGTTTAATACAACTACCTCATTGTGTGAGACATGCTTTGCCATTCCCAAGTGGCACTTTGGAGGCAGGGGAGGAGTATTACTTCAGTTTCTTAGTGTAGATTCTTCCAAAGGGCAATGCTGCCTGGCTTAGTATCATCTTCCTGCCCTCTCCTGTACTGTGATCATTAAAAAGTACTTCCCAACCAGAAACTATCAACTATCACAGATCTGGAAAAAACCTACCCCAAATACACTTCAGACTTGAAGGTGAGATGCTAGAAATGCTTTTGTGTCGTTTGCTTAGACAAAATCATTTGCCAAAATGCTTACATATCACTCATAGCCTTTCACAAACCTTCAGGAAGAGTTGACAGAGAGTTTATTACATCCATTCCAAGCTTCTGCTTTAAAGCTTTTATTTATGTACAAGTAGTCCTCCTTGCTAGAATTTTCACTGTTTCATTTGATGTGTAAAATTATCCTCGTAGATTTGTGTGATGTCTCTGATTGGTAGCAAAAAACACCTAATAACTGGAGTTCTATGTTGATGTCTTTTTAAAATCTAGAAAACAAACAGTGAGTAATTATCAAAGGAATTGTTTTCTATAAAAAGCAGAACAGTAGCTGTAGCCAGTGGCTCCTAAGTGGTGTGTTTTGGACAGTTCTGCTTGAGAGCACAGCAAGGGATATTTCAAGCACTCACTGACAGAAAAAACAGTAGGAATGAAAGTTACAATCTGTTGTACAGAGATGAGCATAATGACTATATATACTGTAAATAATATCTTACTGCTTCAATTTTCTGAGCTACTTGTTTCTTATTAAGAAACAGAGTCTGCAAATAGAAAATGGAGTGAACTGTAGAATTGGAGGATTTATACTTGTTTCAGACATTTAGAAATGACTGGGTTTTTTTCATTTTTACATAATTTTACTATTTTTTATACATATTTTAGGTAGGTAATAGGGGAAAAATTTTATCTTGATTTCTTTCAATTTCTTCGTGTGGAGACAAGGGCAATCTAACTATGGCAGATATATGAAAAGAGGAAATATTGTCTGAAAACACACTGAGTAAGCAGGACATTACAAGACACTGCTACCTCCTTGTACATATGTATTAAGTGTTTTCTAAGATGAGCAGAACTCCTAAATGAGCAGAAATTATGTTTCATTAATCTCTTCACTTTTCTTCTTTTCCAGTTCCATTCTAATGCTGAGACAGAGAATGGGGAGAAAGATTTATTGTCAAATAGATTACCTGATTCCTATTACACCACTTCATTATTTAAAAGTCTAAAATGTACATTACATTTCCAGATCCATTTAAATGTCAACTATGCTTTCTTTGTTGAAGCAAGATTATTGATATTAGTTAGCCCTACATTAACAAATAACTCTTAGAGGGAGTGCTTGTAGTGAATTAAGAAAAAAATTCACTAGACAATGAAGTATTCTATTATTCTTACAGATTTTTACACTGGCACAGTGTATTAAAGGTGGAGACCCATGAAATACTAACTACTGAAAAAAAACCCCAGAAATCAAAACAAACACATATACCCCCACCAACATTATAAACATTCTAAAAAGTCTCTGCCATGAATATCTAATGACTGTTTATTCATGTATATGACCAAACAGCCATTGCTCCTTTATCCAGCTGAATTATTTTTATTCTTACCTTGACTTGCAGGTCAACTGAGATTCGGAGTTTTACTGAGGTGCTGGAGAATGAAAAAAAGTTTAAAACATTATCAGACATTAAAGAATTTTTTAAATTTTTAAGTCTTTAAATTGAGACTTGGCACTGAAGGTGAAATGTGGATGCTCTTTAGTAGTTGCTTTTATCTGATGATTCTAAGAAGATTTAATGTTCCTAAAGCAAACTTCAGATAATGATAAAATTAATCTTTGATCCCCGAGGGTATTGGCACCCAGCACAGCAAGGTTTACTGTATGCACATTCCTGATTTAGCACTGAGTCAAATATTCAGCTCGGTGCTGTGTAGAAATACCTTCAGGCTTGCTGTGCTGAAAATGGATTTCCATCAATTACTGTTATGTAGGTCACTTTTGCAGCTTCTGCTGGGTTTGAGCATTTAAAGTAATGCTACATACATTTGTATTGATAATTATATACTTTACTGGCAGCTTTACAAAAAATATTTAATAGTTGAATTTTTTAAAAAATTGTGTTATAAACATGTGACTTTTGTTCCTGATCCTTTTGACAAAGAAAATCTTCTTAGTGTTCCAAAAATATTTGTGATTTAGCATGTACTACCTTTTACATATGTCTAATAGCAAATGACTTGATTTAAAACTTTCAGTTAGGGAATAAGTACAAAGACTAATGAAGTTATCCTCAATGCAGTGTTTGTAGATATACCTCCCTTCCACTGCTAAGTATCTGCTCTAGAAATAGAAACTCAGAATTGCAATAATTGTACACCATCAGACCTGTATTACTTAGCAAGTAATCTAATTCTATCATAACACTTCAGAATGAAAAAAACAATTTTGCTAGTGCATGTAATTAACAAACTTTTTATATACCACCCAAAAAGTCAGGGTTAGATAAAGGGGGCTACGGTTTTATTTTCTTTTAACTACCCATTACTCTCTTCATTGCAATGTTAGGGTTATCCATTGGATTCATCTGATTACCTCTGACATCCAGTCTGCACTCTATTTCAGCTTCACCACACTCGTTCACAGCTTTACAGGTGTAAATGCCACCGTCAAAGGGAGTGGGTTTTCGGATCTCCAGGGTCAACACCCCCTGCTTACTGAACATGCGGTACTTGGCGTCCCCAGAGAGATCCATTTTGTTTTTGAACCAGAATATCTTTGGCTGAAGAACAAAAAAGTAAAAAACCAAACAAACAAACAAACAAAAAAAATTTAAAACAGAAGATAGAGAATGGAAGATTTACACCTGATCTTGCAGCCTCAATGTAGCCATCAAACGCTAAATAGTATTACAAGAGTGGTTTACAAAGGAGTGTTAATAATTTTTCAAGGAACATCTCATTCACTAAAAATTCATGAAACCAATAATTCAGAAGTTCAGTATTTCTGTTAACTCACAATTAGCATATAGAAAATATAGGTTTGTGCCCTGTTTCATTGAAATTAAAAAAAAATCCCTAACTCCTATTAACTGTCTACAAATTCATTCATTTTGGAGTTCTTTAGTTTTGCTTATTAAAATGTATTTGAATGCTACAAGTATCTTACAGAAGGGGAATTAAACATCACAGATTATTAGAACAGAAGTGTCATAAAACTGCTGGGTGGCCAAATTAGGATGCCAAGGTTTGGTCTGGGAAAGGGTTTTCCAAACCCTTTGGAATATCTTTAGAAACTTCAGGAATTAAAAAATTAAATTTAAAGCCTGTTGGCTTCTGCTATGGAATGAAGTGGTTGCTTCTATACCAGTTCAAGCTTTTATGTTTTGTTTCCAGTACCTGAAAATGTGTCTTTGATTTTTCTAACTGAAATTTTGAAAATGAAAAATCTATTATGAAACAAACCCATTTTGTTTATTTCAAGCACATTAGTACATAGAGTGAAGAAACAGCCTTTAAATAGAAGTCCAAGCTCTAAATTTATTTTTCTTTCAGAATTAATGTCTTCTGTTTCTTCATCCATAAGTCCTAAAACTGCTGCATTGTTTTTACAGAGTGCATTCAAATATACTGAATCACTTTTGTCTTTGACCTGTAGTGTATCAATCCAGTACATGCCACCTGCCACTTGATTAATTTTGTTGACAGATCTCTGCTAGAATTTTCCCTGCCTTAACTTTTTTTTTCCTGGTTTTTACCTCTTTATCTTTCTGGATAAATGTCTCTTATTATACTCCATTACTGGCAAGTCATGAGTACTGTCTCTGCCTGCAGTGGTAGCTTTTCCGTGCCATACAGAGAATCTACAGTTATTAAGAACTGGAAACTTTCATCCACATAAGGTAATGAGAGCTTTTGTAGAGTACTACAAACTACTACTTGAAACATTTTATCAAGGTTAATTTGGGCAACAGAAGTACAAAAATGTATGTGGAAAAGCTGCTTTAAGAGTATGAGGTGTACTGGAGGCTGAGGACTACTTGGATCCTTCAGGCTAATGGGAAGGAGGAGCTGGCATGCCTGCATTCCAAAGCCTGCCATTACTGTACAATAACAGCTGTAAAATTGAGAAGGTTTTTAAAGAATCTTCTTAAAACCATGGAAACAGAATGAAGTGGGTGCAGATGCACAAAAATGTCAGTTAACCAAGAGGGAATCTTGTCAATAACACTGTCATTTCTGAGCTGAGTCAGCTAGTGTTTAATCTGTAATGTTCTTGTTTTATTGAAGCTGTTTACATGGATATGCTTTATACTTTTGAGTTTTGTCTGGAGCTCCTTCCTCATCCAATGAACTGCAGCGAAAGATTTCTTTAAAAAATTTGGATTCTGAGTGATTGTTACATGTTTTGCTGTGTAGCAATCAGATCCTTACACAGGTATGAGGTAGTGGAAAAAAGCTGAAAATAAGCAGCTAGACAGGAAGGGAATTTACTAATCTAAATTTATGATAAGATTATGTCATAATATGGTAAATTCCTCCACTGCAGACAAAAATCTTACTTCCCTTTTCTGAGAAGTCTAAATTTAGCTTCAAGCTGATACAGTTTTTACTGCTTGTTTCCAATTAACGAAATAGTACATCTTTATGTACTCTTTGATGGGACTTTAATAAATACATTTAGAACGAGAAAACATTCCTGCAAGGGTAAAAAACCAAAGCAACAAAACCCCCACAGAAAAAAACCTTCACACAATACCAGGCCTTACTCTATTTAGTTTTGCAAAGTAGCTCAGATTGTCAAAAACTTATGTGGATGCATTGGTGTAACAGAAGAACAGCTGTTCCTCTGTGTCATTTGGTTAAAGGAACAGTAGATGACATCAGCTGCTGTTTTCTTCAAAGTCTGAAGATAGCAAAGTATGGGTTGGGAGCAGATCATTTGTTGTTGTTCACCTTCTCCAGTGAGCAGGTTTTGTGCAGAGGTGACTCATTTCCAGTGGTGTGGTGTCACCACGAGCAGCGTGTGCCCTTCCCTGTCTCCTTTGCTGTGTTGCCCCCTGTTCTGCACACCCCACCTGCACAGCCTCAGGTGCGAGCAAGGGGGGACATAACCAGGTGCCCTCTGCTTCTCCTCTTTTTACTGCCTTGCCACACTCCGTCACCCTGAGCTGACAGGAATTCTCGGCACTGCAGACAATCTCAGCGGCGGCGGTGGTGATGTGTACCTTGGGGATTCCTCTGACGGCGCAGCTGAGCGTGGCGTTGTATCCCGCAATCACGGAGCGGTTCACCAGCGGATGCGTGAATTTGGGAGCTTCCGAGAAGTCGTGTTCTTTGTAACAAGGGGGTTTGTAAGTGGTGCCTGCAGTTCAAAGAGACAAAATAGTAAAGAACCGTGTTGTGAGTTCTGCTGACTTGTGTACAATCTAGCTGTCATTTATTTTGTCGGTGTGATTTTAAGAAGCTTCAAAGTTTTTGGCATTTGTGATATAAAATTAAATACATTTCATTCTAAAACGCATCTCATGTTTAATGCGTTAGTTAAGATAAAAGATCCTGGCAATCAAGGGTTTTCAGCTTCTGTTAAAAATATGATAGCCATATGTGTGCAGGAAAAGTCTTCACCACAGACATCTTCAACTTTTAACCCCAAAATATAAATATAATCCCCCAGTTGAATTACTAACTTAATATAGTTTAGGAAGACTGTGTGATTAAATATTTTTGACTGATACTTGTATTAGTACAGGAGATTGGCCTAGATGCCTCTTGGTGCTAAAATTCTTTATAAGTGCTAGTTACTAAATAATGAAAATATTTTTGGGGGTGCAGCCAGTCAAACTATGTTTTCCATTTGCCAATGTATTACTTCTAGTACTTGGTGGCTTTTGTGATCTTTGTTTCAAAGAATATATTACCTGTTTTTTGGATATGGGCAGGATTTTTGGTGGTTGCAGCAGTTTCACTCAATCCACACAAATTTTCACTGAAGATTCGAAAAAAATACTCATTTCCCATAATCAGGTCTGACACTATACAGTTTGTGCGACGATAGTGATCAAAAACAGTGTACCATTCCTGTAACAAGACTGTACTGTTTAGAAAGATGTTATGAGAAGTTAGACATGATGCTACTTTTGGTATGGAGAGAATCTTTTTGCTGCAAGGAAAAGACAGACGGACAGGTATGTAAAGCTAACCTGTGAAATGAATATTATGTTGCTTCCTGTGAAGATCAGCTGATCTATTTTCTTACTTTTATACTCTGGTGGTGTGATAGATGTATGAACACTTACATTTTGAGCAAAAAATCCCTCAATTCTCTACCATATTTTAGCCATACTCATATCTGGGGATCTATGGTACAAGATGTATACTAAGAATGTGACTCCTTAATGGGGTCTTCCATGTGAAAGATATTTTCCAGTTTAACTGGCATACATACCTCTCCCAGTGTACACTCTTGAATGCCTAGCATCTCACTTCAAGTCTAACTCTTCCTCCCTCCCCTTCAATGTTTTGCTGCATTTGTGAAAAATATAAATCCAAATAAAACGTATCATTCCTCTTTCTAAGGAGAGCTATGCAGTCACCAGCAGAGACTGGACAGGCTTGGGCTCTCTCCCATTTTCTACTGAACATTTAATTTAATCTTTCGCCTTTTGGGTGTTTTTTAGATTCTATTTTTCAATGCTTAACTGCCTCTGAGGTGCTATAGGACACCCTGGACACACAGACGAGTGCAATGAATTCAGCCATTTCCCTCAAATCTCTGTATTCCCAGGTGCTGGTTTAACTCCATCCAAAGCCACAGACCCAGCTCAAGTTCTTACCATTGTTTTTTTGTCAGCTTTCTGAACTGTGTAGCCCAAGATCTGAGCATTGCCATCATCTTGGGGAGGTGTCCATTCCAGAGCTGCATTAAATCCCCAAACATCTACAAGCTTTACGTTCTGAGGAGGACCAGGTTTGTCTGCAGAGGAGACATAAGAAAACACCTTAGCTTTTAGTTCAAGATCCAAGAGCTTTTTCCCCATGCAGGGGAAAAAAATTAGAATGTGATAGAATCTGTAACATTCCATGGCAACACACTTCATTTGGGTGAAGTTAAAACTGTAAACAATAAAGTTGGGAAATTTCTAAATACCCATTGAATATTCTTTTGAGAGCCCTGAATCCTATGGAGAAATAGAAAACTCACTAGAATTAGTAACATCTTTAAATGTGATAAGACATTTGTATTGCTTGGATGGATGTAATTAAGTCTTTAACTGCAATTTTACTACTTTGTTACCTCAGTGCAATTTCTGGGCCATTTATCTACATTGCTATAACAGCCAGGGCAATGGGGTGTGTGCCTTCTGGCTGAGGAAAGTCAGCCATTTGGGAACACACCTTTTCCCTCTTGGCTCAGTACTTGTTAGCTTACCCACTAGGTGATTTCTCTGTAATAACTAGAAAAAGAACAAAATCTCAAAGAGACAGAGAAATCTGTGTCCTTTTTAAGATACATGGAAATATAGAGAAAAACTACATAGTATGAAATGATAATAATTTTCTTTTTTTTCCTTTTGAGAATCATTTATATTTATATCAGGTTGTTTAGTCAAATGTTGTAAGATTTAGATTAGAGTTTTTTCTGTCTTTTTGAATTTGAGGATGCCAGTTCACCTTTCTGATATTAGATTTTTGCACCCAGTTATGGGGCCTGCTGGGGACAGCTGGGTAGTTGATCTTGTTATTGAGTGAAAAACAGTTCTAAGTTCTTTCTAGATAGCCAAATAGGGAGCAAATGTCTCCCTATTTTGTAGCTAAGCTGAAAAAAAAAAAAAGTAAGAATTTGATGGATGTAGGTTTGAGATGAGCAAAGCACAGAGGGTTGTAATTACAGGTGGATTGTAATTCAATTCCTTAGAGAAGGATATGCAAACCAGTAGTAAATCAGCCTTTGTTATTAGGGGAACTGTGACTTTATACATAAAAGCATAATGGACTAATTCTCTTTCCACTGACAAACTTTGGGATTGAAAGCTGCTTTATAATTAGATTTGATCCCTACAGTCCTCCTTCAAAGTGGTGCCAACTAGAACACCGCATGATGGCTGATAAGGGATATGGAATGCATGGCTCTCATTCCATTTATCACCCTCTTTCTGTCTATCTTACACTAACATTTCAGAGAAAAACCTGCCATCTCCTGTGTTCCTCAACAGCCGCCAACCAGGTAAAGCCTTCTTACATTTTATTCTCTGTTTCTGAAGTAGGGAATGTCAGTATGTTGTCAAATGAACAACATTGCTTATGGGGATGTGGAAATACATTTTTTGTTAACTTGAATCACAATTTAAAAGGAAAAAAAACCCTAGCTGTTTTCTTAGATGTGTATCTTCATTACACAGAAATCAATGAATCTGTTCTGATTTAAGAGAATAATTTTTCATACTACATACCTGTCTGCATATGTGTGAAGAACAACCTTAAAAAAGGCAGGGGTGAATAAATTCGCTACATAGGCTTTTATATTCTTTATCTTTGTGGTTCAGTGGGTTAATGCAATCTGCAAGAATATCTATTCAGAATGTCTTTGTAGAAGGGTAGAAAATTTATTTCTCATTAACAACCAGTACATCTCTAGCTTGTGAATAAAGGATGGGAAAAGTTAAACTTAATGATGCTTCTGACCCAAATTATTTTGCCTCTGTAGGGCACTGTGTCTGAGTGAGGATTTATATTCTGAGGAAATATTCTGTTACCCTCAGCACAAGCTCAGCTAAGGAGTTTTGCCAACTAAAGAAATTTATACAAAGGGAAGAAAAGATAAAGTGTGAATTGTCTTTCAAAGATAAATTATAATTTATATTTTCAAATAATACATAATGAGAAAAAATAATTCTACTTAAAAAAATAAAGTATAGAACTGAGGTTTGCTTTGGTCAACAGAAGTCATGATGAAAGACATAATTTATTGATTCATGTAGAGAGTGAAAGAAGTTGAGGGAATTGTATTCTCCAGAGATTGGATATTTTCATTATCTAAGAACTTTCTAAAAGTCTTTAATAAATACAGTATTCCCATAGAAAAAGTGGGCATTTTTTGGACCTATAGAGTAAATGGCAGCAACTGTTTTGGCAACAAGGGAAAGTGATGGCAGTAACAGAGTTGTTTCCTCTTGTTTGGAGCTGACCTGACTCATCACAGCAGCAGAGCTTTTGGCTCCCTGCCCATTTGCCTTATCCCCAAAAAGATAGGGGCCGAAGCCACAAGCATTACTTCTTCACCAAGTATACTTTTGTCAAGGGAAGTTTGGTGATGAAAAGACACCTTAAAAGATCACTGATTGACTTCTTGTGTCTCTGAAAGCCGGGCTGGCTTTGCAGCCTGCTGTCCTACAGCACCTAAAGCACCACTAGGAGTGTAGAAAGAGGGCCTGAATCACCCATATTTCTGCCCTGCCAAAAGAATATAAAATCTGGTGATCAAAAAGTGCAGTTGACAGAATTGAGAGAAGGTAGTTCTGATGACAGAATAACAGAATCAAGAATTGGAATAGATGCCCTCATTGCAGAAGTATCTGCATATGTTACAAGCCCTTTCTCTTCCTGGGCATGAATTAAATGAAATATATGTATTCCCATTAATTTGACCAAACTGCCCAAGAAGTACAAAGTTAAAGCCCGTCCTCCAGCTCTTACCGATAAGATTCTTTTTTTCATTCATTCATTTTCTGCATGATATAACTCTCAGAGAGTGGGAGATGTATGTGTTTTTCTGACTTTCTACAGTATCAAACAATAGGCAGAAGCTACTTGGTGCTATGGCCTAAGAGCAATAGCCAGAATCAAGAGTCACTAACCAGTGTTAGAAAGATAATTTAGAGTGTAGGGTGCATGACTCCCCTTTACCTGAGTCATAGAGTCAGAGAATGGCTTGGGTTGGAAGGGACCTCAAAAATCTTTCGGTTCCAACCCCCTGCCATGGGCAGAGTCACCTTCCACCGGACCAGATTGCTCAGAGCCCCAGCCAGCCTGGCCTTGAGCACTTCCAGGGATGGGACATCCACAGCTTCTCTGGGCACTCTTGGGATTCTTTTGTTTTAGTTGCCATTTACTTATTTTGCTCTTGCAGCAATTCTCTTCAGCAGAAGCAGCTGCTGGTATTAAGACATACTTGCTCCAATTTTTTATGCCATTCTTGTTTGCTGTTGGCACATTTCCGTACCCATTCTGCCAACATAATTAATAAAACTTCAAGCAGAGCAAAGTCAGCATGTTTAATTACAAAACATTAGGAGTAGAGCCAAAATACACATTCTAAAAATGTATTGATACACTGGAAGAAGTTTGGGATAACAGTGTGAAAGTGTGGGGAAAAGGAAATAAAAACAATTATCAAGAATGTTAAAAAGAGTGGTAATGAGGGGAAATAGAAAAACTCTGACTGAACATTGTTGAACTCTGAATAGGCAAGATCTCAGAATATCTATCACATAATCCAAACATAATTTACAGAAAGTTTGGCAATGCATTCCTTTAAAATTACATTAGAAAAGAGACCGGTAGTTGTATAATAGAGAATAGGTCTCAAATTAACTAGACACTCTTAACAGAGTAAAACATTCAATATGAATTTTCCAAATTCATAGGACTGTGCCTTCTAATTTTTGGAACTGTAGAAGTATATTACGACAATGCTTTTATCTTCCCTATCCTTATCTAATGAAAAAAACCCCCAAAAAACAAGTAGGAGTACACGGATTCCAAAATTAATATTTCCTTCCTTGAGTACAATATGGCTATGCCTTAGAACACCAGAACGCTCAAATTCTATCTCTCTCAAATTTTATCTCTATCAAAAGATAGAAAGGAGACTGATAAGGATGATCAAAGATATGGAATGGCATCTGTTTGAAAACAGTCAAAGAGTAAAACTTGAGAAAGTTAACTGAGGTGAGTGTGACAGAAGGATATAAAATCATGAGTAACATGGAAAAAGCTGAATGATTATTCATGGTTTTTTTCTGATACAAAACTGTATGGACATCAAATGAGATTGTCAGGAGGCAGACTCAAATAAAAAAAAATAGTTATATTTACTTAAAATGAAATTCCGTATAAAATGATGTTTGGATTTTCAAACTAGACCTGGATTAAAATACAGACTTGATAAAATTAGGCAACAAAAAGGTCACTAAAGAACTATGGAACACAAAGAATATCCCTCACTCTCTGAAGGTTTCTAGGACACAGATAATTTCAAGATGGGAAAATGTAGTAGGAAAATAAGGTCACATGCTACTCCTGCTCTGAGCTTTGTCCTACCCTCTGCAACCAACCATTGAAAGAGGAGGGATTCTGAGATGGTTGGATCTTTGGGCTGCTTCAGACTAGCCACTACTTTTTTTTTGCATGATCTACTTAATTGTGATGTTGTCAGGGTCTTACCTATGATTTGTATTGTTATTGCAACTTTATCAGACATATTTTCTATCTGAAGAGTGACTTCATATGCTCCTGAGTGATGAAGCTCTGCCTTTCTGATGAAAAGTATTGTGTCCGTGCTGCTGTTCCGAATTCCCACATCTTTGGATTCTAGAGTTTGACCGTCTTTCAGCCAAGTGATTTTGGGTCTTGGTTTACCCTAAAGAGAGAAAAGAAAAATTGAGGCTTTAGTATTTCCATTTTTCTCTTAGTGATTGATCTATAAATCTAGAAAGCTTAACATAATGCTCAGAGTTGAGATAGTAAACTCTATAAATACTTTACAGTTTTTCTTTTCTTCCAGACAAATATTTGCTACCATCTGTGTGGTTTAGTGATACCATTCTCTGAGGATGCCATTTAGTTAGAGACTGAAATTATATTGAGAACAAACCCAGGAATACTATACTTGTGCTGATCTGGTACTCCTTCCCAGCCATCAGAGAAGCCAGCAGGTGTTCTGACTTGTTCTGATTGTTATTAGCAGAACCCTTACACACCTGAGGACTTTATTAGCTCTGCTCCCCTTCTTCTCCCTTTCTTAAAATGTTTGGTGCTCTGTCCCCAGGAATTTTGAAGATATTTTGAAAAATTATTTTCATCTTGCAGTTTTGGGATGTGAAATCTACTGGGTAATTCTTTCTGCACTGCAAAATTTTTTTGTTGACTGTCAACCCAAGCAGTCAGAACCCATGGAAGATGGCAGTGTGGAATCAGTGAGATATCAGTGGTGTGCATCACACTCATCCAGCCATTTCCAGGAAAAATGGTAAGTACTGTTTAGTTCTTCAAAAGTTATTGGAGGGTGACTTCTGCAGTTCAACTCCAAACAAGGAATCCCAAGAAAACAAAAAAATGGCCAGGCCATAAAACATTTATCAAGTTTATTAATAGTTAATCCAACAGAAAATAACTCAGTGGGGGTTTTAAAGTTTCTGCCAGATTACCAAGGTGAAACAGTGCAGCACAGGCCTGGAGTAGTTCAAATGGATGGGAAGGGAAAGTGGGACCTTGCCAGTCAGCAGTCAGCTCTGCCCTGGAACTGAAGCCTAAGGCACTGAAAGTGGGACACTGTCTCCAGCAAACAGCAGAGAAAGCAGCTCTCAATCGAAGTTCAATCCACTGGGTGTCTAAAACATACTCTGAAAGACTGTATCTCATCCCTTAGCCTACAGAGGGAGATTAAGACACTCAGAATCTTGGTTTTAGTGCCTCTTGGTACACAGAAAAAAAAAATAAATCTTCATGCATTGCTACACCTTTATTTCAGGGTTGTCTGGTATTTGTTCAGAAGGTCTGTGTACCATCTATTCTGTCCCCCCCAAGTGATATTGGGAAAAAAAACCTCACCTTTTCTAAGAGGCAGGCCAAGATCTCTCCAAAATTATACTTAAAGGTTGTCCAAAACACCTAGAAATTGCTATTCATGCATTGATGCTCTTTTCTCTAACTCATCATATGTATTGTAGTTTAGTTTATATAACAGCAGATATGCAGCTTGAATGAGCAATGATTTTGGACCTTCCATTTTCTCTCTCTCTCTCTGGTAAATTATTTTGTTACAGCTTTATGCCAAGGTGTGTAGTTAAGGGCACTTCAGGCTTGCAGCTCTGAAATAGTAGATACAAGACAGTTTTGTCCTGTCTTAGTGTACCTGTACCCTGGTCTCTCTTCATAGAACCCTCACAAAAATCTATTAGAGCAAGAAATGGCATCCTCTCTTCAGCTGAAATGTATAGTAGAAATTCTGGAACAAGTGAAAGGGTTTGGGTTGTTTTGTGTTTTATTTTCCGTATCTGTGTCTTATTATTGGTGAACATGCCAAGAGCTGACTCTATTTTACTTCCTACATATGTGTGTATTTTAAAGGGGAATAAAGATCCTTCTTGAAAAAATTGGCTAGGGAATACTTTCAAAATGAAAATAATCTGCCTAAATTGTATAGTTCTATGGGCATTTATTTAAATTTCTACTTTGTCAAGACAAATACTTGGCAGGTTTTCAGACTGATTACAAGAATGTTGCTGCTGTTCTAGTGTGATTGATCAGAACTGTTCACTCACAGCTCCTCCTTTTTTGAGGTGCTGTGAGTGCCAGTGAAAGATTGCAAGTGTTCAAAGTGTTGGTTTTCATATACTCTTATATTTATAGACTGTGAAAAGCATAAACAGATAGAAAGCATGTTCTTAATACATATGTCAGAGTATTGGATTTCTGCAATGTGTAATAGATAATCTGAGAGAGAACAGTGAGTGACAGTGGCTAAATAGCCCCAGAGGAACTTCAGGGAGTTCACAGCCAGGGAAGAATGAATTTAAATGCTCTTAGATATTTATATTCACACATATATGATGGACGAAAAGACTGCTCAGTACTACTGTGAATTTTATCCACTAATAGCACATAATACCCCTCCAATCACGTGCCACATGATTAATTTTGAAGTAAGAATGTGTTGATTTTCTTCCTTTCACTAGAATGTTCCACCTGCTTAATGCACTCAACAGAAAAAAGTTAGTAACAATGTTTTACTTTCTTTTTGATTTAAAAATCAAAAGGGACATTTTGATTTAAAAACTGAAATAGATCTGCCAGTAGCATTAAACCCAGGATGCCTTGATGATGTATTTCACAGAATTTCACTGTGAAATTTCACTTTAATGACCATAGAGGTCACTGGAAAGGTTGCACAGAGACTGTAAATAGTAGAAGACGCTGACTTCCACTTTCATTAGATACTATATCTGCTTAGTTTTCTGCAATAGAAATGGTCAGTGACTTAACATTTTTCAAAATGTAAAGGGAAAAGTTCTTTTTTATTTGCTTTTTTTGAAAGGTCATCAGTATTACATATTCTAAATAGCTATAGCCACAATTCTTAATACTGTGAAATCTGCATTTGAAATCTCTAAGATTAGCTGAATACATTTCTGTGAAAAATTGATGGCAGGGTGAAATGCCAAAACCTCAGTTAGTGTCCCCACTGAGGAAAAGTCAGGGAAAGCTTGGTCTTCTAACTATTTTCGTTGGCAGCATCTGAATGATGAGACAGAATTAAGTGAAGCTCTGGAGGAGTTGCTGCATGCACTTACCCTGGCCAGGGAACTGAGGACGTGTCAGTTAGGGGAGGAGGGCAAAGAACTGCAAATCTCTGGGAATATTGCGGTGAGGCTGCTCTCAGCAGAGGAGGTGGCTGCTTGTGCTGGAAGGTGGTGATATTGGGGGTGTCATGGTTTAGCACCTCCCTTCCTGGCAGAGCCTTGTGGGCAGCAGAAAAGGCCTTGGCTCTGTGTGTGCACTGCTCTCAGCAACAGCTAAAATACCCCAAAATTGTCAATGCTCTTTCCAGCACTAATTCAAAACGTGACACCGTAGTAGCTTCCATGATGAAAATGAACTCTGCCCAGTCAAAATCAGCACAAGGGGACATTAGGCACAAATCTCTAAAATGCTAAACTTTATTCCCCTGCTTATTGGACAGCTTGTCAAAGTTGTGCAATTTTTCTTCAACCTGGACATCAAAGCAGGAAATTTTTTTTTTTTTGTAATAATTATGTAACTCAGAAATACCAGATGTTCAAATTTTTATGTGACTAGGCATCAATGAAAAAGTAATTTTAGCAATTTTGGAGAAAAGAAATGTGAAAGAAAAAAAAAATAGCCTTGTGGTTATGTTGAAATAATTCAAGCATTCAATTCAAAAAAGTTACTCCATTCAAGAGCTTGCAATTGTGTGCTAATCATATATATCTTTGTGAAAAAAATTTGCTTTTCCTGTAACTCAGTAACCATAGGGCAAAAAGACATGCACCTTTAAGTTTACATAGATTTTGATATATATTTATGCTGCTGGTACTGCTCATACAAAAGAACACAGGTGATGTGTGCATATTTGTCTCCCTTGTGGAAAAAATGTTTTGCATATTTCCAGCATCTTTTATATGAGTATTTCAAAGCTCTTCACTATTAACAGGATTACATTTCTATAAATGTCAGTCCTGGACTGTAGAGAAATTTCAGTGTCTTGATATTTTAACTGAGGACTTGATTAGGTGATATATCTGTTATTACTAAGAATATCTCTGTCAGAGCCAGAGTCTGTAATTTACAACGTCTTTTGCTATTTCTCCCTTAGAAAGCCATTTCCTTACACACACTAATTCTTGCACTCTAGTGATATTATGATCTTGCATCTGAAAAAAGGCATGTGGGGTTTTAGAAACAGTCAGTTGTTTGTACAGCTCTAGAAAATGCCAAGATGAGGTAAGTGGTCAGGTCAGGCTTTGTGTCTATTTTAGCAATTTTATGCGTGCCTTGGTGCAGTGTAGTTACATGCACCCTTGATAATCCTCCTTATGCTCCATTTTTTATACCTTCAGCTCATGCGCAGTAATGCCTAAGCAGTTCTTTGTAACACACTCAGATTCTGCATCCCAGGCCCACTGAGGTCTTCTGTTTATGTGCAAACTCTGATTTTCGTAGCCTTTCAGAAATTAACATAAACACTTTTGCCAAAGGAGTTGCCCAGTGACATAATATACCTTGGTTCCAGAAGAGTAATTAGTTGGATTCTTACACTTTTTTCTGCTTCTCTCTAAGGGGCCTCCTGTGTTCAGTAAGCAAAAATACTTACTGAAAAATATTTTCACTTCCCTACACCACTTTTATTTCTTCTTCCCCAAAAGGTGGGATTAAGGAAGGGAAAAAAAAAAAGATTTAAAAATAAAAGTGATTCCTCCCCTTTTCAAATCTTCAAGAGGGTTTAATGAATCATCAGCCATACTTATGTAATTCTGATTAAGCAGTGAAGCAATGGGAACTTGCATTAGGGAAACTATTTTAAGTAAGCAATCATGAAATAACTGTGACAAAACAGAAGTTGATACATACCTGAAAAGGGATCACAATATTGATTGTCTCGCCCACTTTCTTCACCAGAGTCTGTCTGAGGTGGCGTGGCAGCCAGAATTTGGGACGCTCTGCAGTTAAGCATTAGTACACTAAATACAAAACTTCTCATAAGATGCAACATTACTTACAGCAAAAACAAGGCAATGGATAACTGTAAGCATAAGAAAACTGTGGAAACACTATTTTTACTTTTAGGGAGTAGCTCAGTCTCTCATAGGTTTCAAATGTATTTGTCTACTGGATAAAAAGTTAATATTAGGTCTCAGTTATATATTTACACCTGAGCATGTTTTCAGTGACAGCAGCATTTGTGAATATCTGTTGCATCTGAAATGACAAATTGGTGACATTCTGTTGGATGTGAGTCTTCTATATGGACTTTGTTTCTTTGTAGAAATTGTTCATTTCAGTAGGAAGGATGGCACAATTGGAGGGTGATTATAGACTATGATTATCTATTGCTTTATTGATTCTGCAGCACCTTGTAAATTGCCACTTGGAAGTATTGATGGACATAGAAAACACAGCAACTGACAGATTCCTTTGTCTTACTACAGTCATTCACCTAAAGTTCTTTCTTTGAGATGGATATAGTGGAATCTCTGCAGCATCTTACTTTTCACTAACAAAAAAAGGACCTTAATGCATTTTTTTTTCCATCTAGTTTCTGCTTTCCTCTATCTCACTGAAAAGCTTTCTAGGCTCTCCTTTTATCCTTATTCTTTTCCCTGTCATTTACAGAAGGAATTTCCTACCATACAGTTGGAGTATCTGTCTTCATGACTATTTGGTATTGAGATGCATTAAAACTTTGTTCTATTTACATTGGCTCAATTTACTGTCAGTGAGACTCTGGCAAACACTTTGTGTAAGCCGAGGTTGAGGAATCCACTATTAGCGGCTCTTGATATCTTTTGGACTCCAGTCAAATGAATTTTAATCTACTGCTGTTGGGTGATATGCAGGGTGGTAATTACTAATCTGCGACAATGAAGTAAGTAGATCTCTTGCCATAGCCAACACAGTCATTTTCCAGTAATATAGCAGGTTTTCACGCAGAGAGATAAATGTTCAATAAATGTTTCTTAAATGCTGACAGCGCCATTGCAAGAGGTGAAATGTCCATATTTCAAAAGTAAGAAGTAAAACTTTATTTTAAGAGCTGTATTTTACAAATATAAGACCTGGGTGCTGTAGAGATGTTCTCAGAGTCAGAAGACACTGGGCACCTAGTCAAAGTGGAAGAGCAGTTTGTGTGTTATTCTCAGACAGGGGTACAATTTTGGCCAGAGACAATAAATGACTAAGATTGATTCAGTCCAGATACTCACGCAGGATCTCTTGAACAGTAACAGGCTCTTTTATTGTTGCTGCTCCACTCTCGCCAGCCAGGTTTACAGCCTTGATGCGGAAATAGAGCTTGTCCCCCATGACCAGATCTTTAATCAGTGCAGAAGTGCGCTCAGTTAGGCCAGGGAGAGCAGGAATCCACTCTGTAGCTGTAAATACAAGGTTTGCACATTGCAATAATACATTATTTTCCCAATCTGATGCTTTGTTTGCAATTGAATATAAGTTTCTATTAGGGTAAAATGAAACTCAAGTTACAACACCACACTTAAAAGGGAATAAAATAAACTGGAAGAACTCTGGATCAAGGAGCTATGTTTATACATGGAGTTAAGCAATCTCTGCACTTGGTTACTCAAAATAGCTAAGAATGAGGGAATCATCTTTGGGTAGTTCCTTTGGCATTTTGTTTTATAGAGCTTAGAGCTGTGGGACTTCTTGAAATTTATTTTTACTATATGGGAAGGTAGAGAATTTTGGAAGTAGCTTTAGTAAGAAAGTGAAGCCTTAATTTTTTTTTTAAAATTTTCTTGGAGTAAATATATCTTCTGTGGCTGTCCAAACAGATCAGTGAAAGCCACATATGTTGAAAATGATAATAGAACATGTAACTGTTGGAATTTATTGCTTAATTCTCAATTGACAAAGTAGAAGAGAAATTTTAGTCCTTCCTTATTATAAAGCACAGGAATATGGCTGATAAAATCATTCTGCTATGACAATGACATAGACATTCTGGTAATTCTATAGTGGTATCTCATTTAAGACTATAAATTACTTCTGCATAAGTGATGTCCTGTACACCTCCTAGTTTAGATTATTTGGCAATTGAGCCTAGTTTCAGGGAAAATGTCAATATTAAAGTGACTGTAACTGTGTTATTTGACTTTTATGACATAAGTATTATGTTATAGCATCACAGACCTTCGAGTTTTGTAGATATGGTGCTGTTGCACTCTTCAGTATCAGTACAAGTATTAAATGAGGTAATGGTTACTTTACTTTGATGTCACAATCATGTTATTTTATTTGCTTTAAGAAATATGTAATTCATGAATGATACAAAAATATAGTAGTGACTATTGAACAGCAATGGTATTTTTGTATTGCTTATGTTTATTAATGCTTATGATGATTGGGAAGATGACATTATGGATGTGACTTCCTTGGTTTTACAGTCACATCATAGTGAGTATGGTGATGGTTGGCAAGGATGGTAGACATAGATTAGAGTTAAAATTTGATCATGCTGGACATGGTTAGCTTGTTGGAAGTAAATGGAGGTGAAGTTATTGCAACTGTAGCGTTTTAAAATGCTCCGTTGCTGCTGTCTAGTACTCGTGCTTACTTACATCCATCTTTGCAGTATTCCACCATGTAACCATCTAATCCCCCGGCTCCGATGCGCTCAGGGGGCCTCCACTTCAAGGAAACAGTGCTGTCAGAAACATCTTCCACTGTAAAGTGGGTTGGTTCGCTTGGAGGAGCTGTAAGGAAACACAGACAAGTAGATTCTGAGAAATAGCAATACAGCTGTGAGAATTCAAAGGCTATACAAGGAGTGATTAACCACTGATTTATGTACCATTGTCTGTATTAATAAAATAAATCTACCCGAAGCTCAGTTAAGTGTAATACCTATTACATCATTTAATAAAAGCACAGATTCCTATAGTAGGAAGGAGAACAAGAGGTTAGGATAGCAGTTCCTATTGTGGATGCTCCCCTATGAGAAAAGCCACTAAAAAAAGATTTGTGGAACAGAGGCAAATTGTTGTCATGAGTCTGCAGAGAAATTTAGAAATGAAAATATGTACCTTTTGTATTCTGTACTTACACCCTGTTTGTAACTGGATAAAATTCACATGGGCAGAGGACCAAACTGACAGTGGCTAAATTTCACTTCACTCATGCAGGGGAGAAAATGACCAAAAAGTTATGACTACATGTTTACGGAGACACATGTTTACTGATTTGTGCATTTGTAACAGAGACATACTTGAGAAAAAAAATTGGGGATGAAAAATTTTGATTTAGATACATCTTTTCATATCTCTTCAGAACAGGTGTGTCATGGCTTTATATAAACTCTCAGTTCAGAAGGATCACTAGCTAAATTCAGTCTTCTGCAGAATGACTATTATCTACTAACTTAAAAATAATCAAGAAAAGCCATTAGGGCCCAAAATGCACATAAATGTTACTGTGAAATAATTGATACCAAAAAGCAAATGGAAAGCAATTTTTTCAAAACAACATTAAGGGTGCAAAAGCCATTAATTTAGTATACATTTAGTATACATACCATAAGAGTAGTTGTGTTAACAAAATGTATGTTTGGCATAATCTGTGTACATGTGTATTATAAACTGAACATCTGAATATACATAATAGATTTGACAAGGTAAGTTAAATACAGGTTTACAGATTGTGGAAGTATACGAAATCAGTTTTAGTTCCCAAAGTTATTGTAAAAAAAAAAAAAACAAAAAAAAACCCCAAAACCAAAAAACCCCCCCACAAACAAACAAACCAATAAAAAACCCAACCAAAAATATCACTAACTTCATTTCTGTAACTGTCAAAAATTTTCATATTCACATGGTAGCAAGAACAGCACACAGGAGGCAAATGCAATTGGGAGCATACACAACCACACAGTACACGATCAAAACCCCAAACCTCTTCTCTGAAGGAGTAAGTGTGAACTTTATCCTTAATCAAGTAAAACTCTGCCTATCCCATGAAAACTTTGGACCTTGTTTTTCAGTAGCTCCACTTGATGGTTCTTGTTTGACCTCTTTTGTTGCAGACCAGCCGTTGTGTGTTTGAAATCCAGAATTAAGAGACCCTTCTTGCAGTTCAGCCTTCCCTTCTGACTCCTTCACTGCATCATCTGCTTTTACATTATCTCCATCAGCAGGCTGTCCCCCTTCACTGTTATTTGTAGATTTAGAAACTCTAGTCATTTTAATCTCCAGCTATTTGTATTTTTGTGGGTCTTCTCCCTAGAAGTCTTAGCAGGCAGGCTTCCTGAGGACTCCTTTGGTTTGCTCCTTGCTCAGGGACTGCATGAGACACAGCGCTGCTGTGCTGGGAAGGATTATTTATAGAAAATCATTCCTCAAATATTTTCTTAATCATCTATCCTTTTAGCTGTGGAGAGGGACGGGATTAAGGGAGCACTGGACGGGATACTGTGATATTTGCACCCATAAGGGAATGGGAGAAGCTGAGAGGGACAGGGAAATCTCTGTCAATTAGTTCTCCTTTCCAGATCCAGCTTGACTCTCACACTTCTAATTATAACAACTAAAAATTCATCAGCAATTTCATGAAACTGGAACCTCGGTGCTCTTCAGGAAGAGGAATGAGAGATAGAGAAGAGGAACATTACAAAGGAAAAGGTTGATTAAATATAGAATATAGAGATGGTTGATAGTCTCTTTCCTGACACATTGTTTTTAGCTTTTTTTTTTAGTAAGAGCAGTTGAAGAGAAGAGGTTGAAATCGTCCTGTCTCGGTTTTATCCTAGAAATACCATGGAGTTTCAAGACTCACCAATTGGCATGAAGGGTTGTGAGGCAGGGCTTGGCCGGGACATGCCAATAGAATTCACAGCATAGATCCGCATCTCATAAACCACTCCTTCAATCATCCGCTTGGCTTCATAGGTTAGCTCTTTCAAAAGGTCAAAGTTCAGCCTCATCCATCGATAGCTCTTCTTCTTCTTCCTCTCTAAAATATAGCCTGGAAAGAACAGCTGTTATGATGTAAAAGAACTGGAAATTGTTATCTTACATGCAGGAAAGAACAAAATCCTTTTAAGTGAAGGAAAAATTTCCTTGAAATGTCTAAGATGTGGAATAGGGTTAAAAATTTAATTTCTTTCTTCTATTCTGCTTCAATTCACTAATCCTGACTAACAGCCTAAATCCCCTACAAAGAATTACTTGGATGAGCAGTTAGACAATTCTTTTTTTTTTTTAAAATTATTATTATTAGTAGTAGTATTTTATCAAGCTGGGTGCACTGCAGAGCAAATCTTAGCCTAAGGTGTCATCTGTATGCCTGGAATCCATGTCTTAGCACTTCTCTACCCAGAACATCCATAGCCTTTCCAACACCACCATGCTGTTTTCCAGAATGACTAAGTGAGGCTGGATTATCAGTATAAAAGATAAACTTCTCATTTCCCAAAACTGGGAATGGAATCTGTGATTCCTGATGCTTAAAATGGAGGATGGTTGTATATCACACTGGAAACATACATGTCAGCTATTTTCCAGCTGACCTGTACAAAGGACTTCTGAACTCTTTCTTTCCACTTAGCTGTATTAAATTTCTGCTTCTTCTCTGTGTTGCAGAGAACGTGACTGGGTGTGATCCACGTAGGCTTCTTTTAAACAGACTTGGCTATGAAAGCTATCCATCTTTTAACTACAGAATGAACAATCAGAGAATACACTGAATAGTCATGTATACTTGCCGTGTATTTGAGTCCATTGTGTAGGTGTGTTCCTACCCATAGACTGCAGAGTAACTGGGGTCCATATAGTCCATAGCAAGGACTTAAAATTGAGCCATGCAGGGGAGTGATTCAGGCCCTGCTGCTCACCAAGGTCATGGCTATCAAACTTGCAGAAGTCCCTTTGGTGTACCTGGGAAGTATGATTCACACTTAAGGTGTCTCCAGGGATGGGGAGGATGACAGGCACATTTCGTTTGCTGGCATGCTGTAGGCACAAACACCATGCAGCCTTTCGTGTCAATGCTGAAATGCAAGAAGGGTATGGCAGTCTAGAATGTTCTGGGAAAAGAACAGTGGAAACACCTTTTAGCTGACAGGTTGTGTCATCATTTTAAGTGCATAAAGAAATACTCCTGGCATGCTTGTTTTCAGTTAGCTTTCAGAGTTAAATGCTGTAAGCAAAGAGCTTATGGTTTCTTTGGTATGTTCCTGAGGCTTTTTCCCACTTCAGCAGGGTCTATGAGACTGAGAGAAGTTTCATCAACTCAGTTTCTGGGGGTTGTGTGCCTTTATAGATAAGCGGTAGCGGTGTTAAGCACATGAATGTCAAAATGAAGACATTTGCAATTTAAAAAAACAGGCAGAAAGTAGGTAAAACGACAATACTTGTCTTGCTGGTGACATTTTATAAAGCAGATTATTTCCCCAAATGGACTGAATGTGTGAGAGTTAAAGATACTGTTTTAGTAATATAAAAAGCGCACAAAACCCCAGGAAAGGTGAAGCGAAGATGGGCTGTGGATTTCTTTTTTATATCTGTTGGATATAGTAATAAAGACTGTATCTGACAGCCTACAATGCCATCTGTAACAATATGAAGACAGATAAGAATGAATATGCCTTTGCCTCCTGCCTTTTTAGCTTGCTTTTAAACTCTGTTTGAACGGCTAGTGCTGCATCTCGGCTTTTCCTCTCCCCTTGCTGCAGGGGTTTTTATTGGAGCTCTACCAGTAGTGCAGCCCTGTGCTAACTGAAGAAACCTCCTCAGGCAGTGGGAAGGGTTGTTACCGGAATGTGAACAAAATCCTTGCTTTGACAATGAA
>VWZN01011470.1:300732-366047 GCA_013396955.1 Regulus satrapa | reverse complement strand
ACAAAATTTTTGCTTTGAAAATGAAAAAAAAAAAAAAAAGGCAAAGAACTTTTCAAAAGTTGTGCTCTGGAAACCCTACGAAACAAAATCATGCTTTGTATAGACACTGGTTGGCTGTGGTAATGACACAACTACTGGTAAATAACTTTGCACATAATATTTTAAACTGCTGACTTCTGGTTTGCTTCCTGTCAGAACAGATGAAACCAAAAAAGCACTGTCTCAGCAGAACCTTGTTTATTCCTGCAATAAATTCTATTTATTTCAAAGAAGAAAAACTCTGGTAAAGTCTTTGATTTAAATGAGCTAGATCTTGTGGAAATTAATGAAGTCCAAACATCCAAAAGCAAATACAAACTCCTATTCCAGATACTATTGAGGGGATTAAAATAATTATAGGCATTTCTAGCTCTGTCATCCCCCATGGGAGTCCATGTAGCTTTCAATGTATTTTTTTTTTCATAGAAACCCAAGCGCCAGAGATCTTTATTAAATAACTTGTTAAATATGGAATCCAGAGGATTTTTTTTTCTCTAAAATTGGTCAAGACCCTAAATTATTTTTCTTCTGAAGATCACAGGGATTTGTATCTAAAACTCACTATGCTCTGTGCAAAACTTAAAATGATGTCTGTAATAACCTTGATTGTGCCTGCTTGATTCCTGCATCACATGATAACTTTGAACTCTAGTTTTTAGTACAGGTTTTAAGGTTCCTAAAATGATTGAAACTGTTTTATGGCCCGTTGTTTTATCTGAAGTGAAATTATGAAGTATTTTTCCACTATAAAACGTGTACTGCATGAGTGTCTGAGATTGCAGGTATCTGGAACTGATGACTGAAGTGGCCAAAGATCTGTTTTGATATTCCTAGGTAAACACAAAAGCCTGTATACTGACTTGAAATTTCAGTCTTGAATGAGAAGAGTTAGCTTTAGCTATTATTCATATCACCTTGTCGTGCTTTGGTATAAAACCTGTTTGCTGAAATACTTCTCTGACTCAACTCGCACAGGCAGGGGGCACTCTCTCCTCAAAATTGGAGGGCCAGAACCTGGGCCGGTTTGACGGTCCAATGCATCAGTGTAGCTTCAATCTGAGGGTCAGCCTTCCTTACATCTAAACAGAGACTCCTTCTGTGCCGTTTCAAAGAGGCAGCAAAAAATATGTGCAAAACTGCAGGGGACTTTGTGTTTTTGGACTCTTACCAAGTATCGGCTGCCCACCGTCATATTTAGGGGGTTGCCACTGCACAGTACAGTAATCTTCTCCAATGTTGCTGATTGTGGGAGCTTCTGGAGGGTCAGGAACATCTGAAGAAAGTGTGAGAATGAACAAGAGTTGTTACTGTTTCAATTTTTTAATGCAAGTAAATCAAATCGAGCTAAGACTTTTTTTCTTTTTTTTTTTTTTTTTCCCCCCTGTGGTATTGTTGTAGGGGTGGAATCAGTGTTGGGCCCAGTTCTGTTTAATATCTCTATTGATGATCTGGATGAGGGTATTGGATCCATCATTAGCAATTTCATGGCACTGAATGGCATGACACTAAGTTGGGTGGGACTGTTGATTTCTGGAGAGCAGGAGAACTCTGCAGAGGGACCAGGACAGGCTGGATCATTGGCCAAGGCCATTGGCATAAGGTTCAACAAGGTCAAGTGCTTGGTGTTGCACTTACAATAACCTCCCCCAGCACTACAGGCTGCAGGATGAGTGGCTGTAAAGTGGTCCAGTGGAAAAGGACCTGGGGGTGCTGGTCAATAGTGGCTGAACGTGATCCAGTGTGTGTCCAGGTGGCCAAGAAGGCCAAAGGCATCCCGGCCTGGATCAGCAACAGTGTGGCAGCTGGAGCAGGGCAGTGATTGTCCCCCTGTACTCAGCAATGGTGAGGCCATGCCTTGAAGCCCATGCCCAGTTTTGGGTCCCACACTCTAAGAAGACACTGAGTGGTTGAAGCACATCCAGAGAAGGGCAACGATGCTGGTAAAGGGTCTGGAGCACAAGTCATAAGACAAGCAGCTGAGGGAGCTGGGGGTGTTTAGCCTGGAGAAAAGGAGGCTCAAGGGAGACCTTACCACTGTCTACAGCTCCCTGAAAGGAGAATGAAGCCAGGTGGGTTTTGGCCTCTTCTCCCAGGCAACCAGCAACCGGTTTAGGTTGCATGAGGGGAGGTTTAGATTAGACATTAGGAAGAAATTGTTCACAGAAAGGCTGATTAGATTTTGGAGTGGGCCGCCCAAGGAGTCACCATCCCTGTAGGTGTTTGTGTAAAGACTAGATGTGGCAGTGCCTGATCTAGTTGACATGGTGGGGTTGGACCCAATAAGATCAGAAATCTTTTCCAACCAAATTTATTATGTAATTCTGTGATACAGCTTTGTCAGGTAGTAACAATAAGTGCAACCAGAATGTATTAACTTAGTCTAAAGGGGAACCTGCTTGTTGATGCTCCTTTGTTACATTGGTTTCCTTTAAATACCATTGATTATTCAGCTCTCTTTTTCTTCCCAGACATAATTAAATTTTTGCAAAAATATAAGGTAATTCTGTTCTGTAAGATGAGGCTTGCTCCAGGGTTACCTATTTTCTCTAGAATAAATTTTATAAGATACAACTGCATGTCTCATATGTTATGTCACTTTGGAGATATTCATAGTAAATATCCTGATTTAATATTTATAAAATATGGAAGAAAACTGGGTATTTACCAAGCAATTTGAAATTTTAATACTATTGGTGAAAGTAATTTTCTTTTCTAATTTCTGATTTGCTTATAACTTGTCCTTTTGTTATGTGTGCCAGGGTATCAGCAAATTAAATATTATGAAAAAATTTTAAAACTTACTGACTCAAAATCATATCTCTCCCAGGCATTTTGTGACTCACTGAAGAGTCTGTCAATCTGTGCTTCTTGATTCTATTAACCATTTACTGCTCATAGAATGAAGTGATCGCTGCTTAAAAACATAAACCATGACAAAATTACTAGAGACTTTTCTTATCTCTGACAAGCACGAGACATGTACTTCAGAATGGAATGTCATCCATAAAATGATAGAATCACCTGAAACAGGAAATACATGGTTTACTATAGGGAGTTGTTCTCTTAACTTTTCACCTCTGAAAAACCACTTCTGCCAAATTTATGATTGACAATGTTCCTCTCTTTTTGATCCTTTCCCATTTTTCTAAACCTAGTGTCAGAACCCGTATCAGAAAGACTTACAGACTTTTAGAGAGGGTGAGATTCCGCAGACTCAAGATTCTTTCATGCTCTGGTTGTTTCTTTCCTTCACTTACCAATAACTTTGACTGTGATATCAGCCTTATCTTCTCCAGCTGGATTCTTAAGTATAACTCTGTAAACGCCCTCATCCTCTTTTTCTGCCCCTTCAATGATGAAGACACAATGGTCTTCATGCATCTCGACACGGACTCTGCCTTCAGATTCAAACAGGAGCTGTGGGAAGAGAAAATGACAGATACCATCATTGCAAGTTGTGCCAGGGACAGCCTGAGGAGGCTATGTGTAAGCTGGGGGAAAACTGCAAATCATTGAATGTTACAGTAATTATTAAAAAGCTGTCAAATTTTTCAAATTATATTTGTGTGTAGAAGACAGAAAATATAGACTGGTTGGCTCACATAAATAACATTTGGGAAAATTGGTTCTGAAAGTCTGCAGGTTGTGGAGATTCTCCACTAGTTACACAAACCCAGTTATGTTTCAAAGAAGTTGCTGCATACTTCCAGAAATTCCTTCTTGAGACAGCTGTTAGCATCACTGTGAGTGAGAGTTTCACCTATAAGAGTTGGTTACTGCATAAATTAAAATAAGATTCTTGTAACTGTTACTGGCTTCTGTGTGACTACTGTCACTCAATAACGTCATATGGGGAAACTTTCTACTTTTTGCTAAAATCTAAATAAAATTACCACAATTTAGTTGTACATATGTAATACACTTCTTTCTTCTTTATGAGCCTATGTATCTTTAGATTTAGAACAGGAACCATTAGAAAGAATACATGTTCAAATAGTGATTAGTGCAGCAGGATCATAACCCTGAGGATAGTTTATTACTGTATAATAAATGTAAATTTTTTTACTCTATCAAGAAAGAAGTAATTTATGTGAAAAATGAAAGTTGCTGTAAAGTGAGTCCTATTTGACTGCTTTATAGTCCCACTCTGTTGACCCCTTGTCATCTTTCTGTGTGTCCTATAAGATTTTGTCCTAGTTATTATTGAAGCTTACAGGTTACTGAATGAATAAAACCCCCTACAAATAAATCTAAAAGAGTTTTCAAATAACTGCTTTGATTCCTTGTAACTCAGTCACCATGTGATGGTGATTAGAAAGATTTTCTCCATCAGCTTCTTACTATAAAATTGCTCACCAGATCTCTTGTGCCCAGCAGGTGTCTGGTAATTACCACTGTGGGGCAGGATAGCGGGCCTGATGTGCTGCTCAAGTGAGCATTTTTAATATCTTAATGACTTAAATTTTATATTCTTATATCTGGAAAACACTGAGAACACTTGTGTGATGGGATATATAATAAGGAACTTACCTTATTACCAGTATTTAAATCACTGCTGTTTTCTGAGGGAGTCATGGAATCATCATTGTTCCGAACTAGGTCGTTTCTCTAGATAAGCAAAGAAACCACGGGAAGTTAGCTAAGGCTGAGCAGAGCAGTAAAGCTGTTTCTGCAAGACAGGGAAGAGTTTTTAAGGGGCCTTGAATGTGGAGGTGTGAGAAAAGCAAAGTGAGGCAGCAAGCAGACCTGGGAAGGAAATGTGCCAAAACCAAAGAGAGAAGCAGAAATGGAAAAACCAGTATCAGAATGCGATGAATTAAGGGAAGGACAAGTCAGTAAACTCAGATTTGCAGTTTAGCAAAGGAAGAAACAGGACATTCCTGCAGTATTCTCGTGACTGGTTGTGAACCTGTCTGTGTCCTCTGGTACTCATACTCTGTATGTGTAAGTACAAAAATAAGGATTGCTTCTCTCTTAGCAGTGGGATAGTGATTTGATGTAAATATGTTAACACTCAGAAATACAGCCAGGTCTGTAACACTCATCTAACAACATATTTTGAGGCTGTTCTACTCTTTGTTTAGAATTCTATTAGTAAGTACATTTTACACAACCTTCAATCAAGACTGGCTGCTTTTCCTCACATATTGAGACCTCACACCTCAGAACCTCACTGTGTAGCAGTTGTCTGATACCCAATCATCATTTTATCAGAGAAATTCTGTATAGAAGAGTAAATTTCTTGGATTTTTTTTTTTTGTTTGTTTGTTTTGTTTTTTTTCCCATACTAATTCTGCACTGCAGAAAAAAGTTCTGAGTGCTATTAGATGAGCCAACCTAAACAACAATGCAGCATAATCGTGAAGAAATAGGAATGGGGGAATGAACATAATTGGCATTCTTTCTATATCTACATGTATGGAAGTGTAATGATGCTGTAGAATGTTATGCAAAATATTTCTGTTTTATGCTAGTTATAGAGCAAGAGCCCACAGATGGTGAGGGGTGGGGATATTTTGAGATACCAAGAAAGGAAGCTCACTTAACATTTTAAGTCTAGCTTCTAAATGATTTCTCTGATGTTTTGTAATTGCTTTGATAAGATAAATAGCAAGGTTTCTCTATTTTTACTATACCAAATTCAGTTTTATGCCACTAGTTTGATGACATTTTCGTCACAAATTGTAGCATCCTTGATACAGTCTAAAAAAAGAAGCTGCCACCTCCAGAAAATGTTTGTTCTATCATGTGAAGGTGATGGGCATGACTCATAATTTATTTCTTTTTCTCTGAGGTAGGAAGAGAATAAATGTGTATGGTATCCTTCTATCTGCATGTACATATGTCTACATATATCTCATTTATAGTCAGCCTCTACTTTTGGACTAAAAAAACAGGGAACAGTTCATAAAAAGGAACAGTTCAGGATGAATCACAAAACCAGCTATGTCCCAAGCAGCTGCAGTGCGTTGTTGGTGGTTTTTTTTTGGGGGGGAAGGCTTTTTTTTGTTTTTTGTATGCTTGTTTTTTCTTGATGTTTACAAACATAAAATTGAAAGGAAGATGGAAATACTTGTAAATAACTGTAACCCAAAGTAATATTTGAGAAGAAAAGATAAATTTGCTGTTGTGACTTGCCTCAGACACTGTGTCAGGTTGCACGTTACCTTGTTTACTTTCTGCCAGATGACAGTGGGTGTTGGATCCCCTGATACAGGAACGTCCAATCTTAGTTTGTTCCCAGCCACCACGACAATAGTGTCAGGGGATTGGCCCAGACAGTCAAGGTGGATTTTAGGAGGTTCTATAGTAAAGGTGGGGAAAATAAGTTTAAAATATAGTTTGAGTAATGTAATTGGAAAAAAAAATCATGCATTAAATTAAAAATTAAAATATATATACTGCTTTCTTTGCTATTAAAAACATTCTTTCTTGAAGATAAACAATGACTCTTGTTCTTACCTTCTCTTGGTACAAAATCTATCTTGACCTCTGGGGGTGGAAAGAAAAAGAGGAGACAGGGAAGGAGAAATAGATCAGAAAACAGAATTTACACAGCAACTGCACCCACAAAGTAATTTTAAAACTGATTGAAACTTCGTAAGGCATAATAATCAGCAGATTTATAAAATAAATTTAAAAACAGGCGCTGAAAATCAATGTGATAATGGTAATGCAAAAGAGAAAGAGCAATGTACCTACACTGAGGTAACAGAAAAGAGATTGGCATTCTCTTTCCTGGTATAACCATGATTAATGTCACCATTTGATCCCTGTGAAATTCCCATTGCACATTCTAAGGTAACTTACCCAAAAACTGAAGCTTGGCGGAAAGATTGTAAGCAAATCCTTGTGGAATAAAGGAATAATCAGCCTCGTCCTCTGGTGTTACATCCTCAATAGTTAGCTTATGGATTCTGGAAACATGAACAAAGATATTCCACTCCCTTACCTTACCTCCCCAGGAGAAACAGGGCTATCTCGAGAGACAAAGTGCAGGCTATAGGGTACTAACAGAAATTATTATTTCTTCTTTCCTTGCCATGACACAAGTCAATAACCACCAGGGCTAGTAGACTGCTCTGCTATCAGTATTAAACTCAACTCATATCAGCACATTGTCTATTAATGGATTTTTTTTTTAAATTTTTTTTTTTTGGTCAAGTTAGAAGAGAAGAAGTAGTTTCCTTGCTCTAGTCCAGTCCTTTACCATTACAAGGGCAGTTGTAACTCTGCTGACTGGTTTAGTTTGATCTGATAGTACCTTTGACTAAACAAACTAAAAAGTGATTCTCTGTCCTGGTATTATTGTAAGTTCAAAACGGAATACAGAAAAGAGTACCAGGAAAGACTTCACCTAGTATTTAATGCTGAATATTCTTGGTCTCCATTTCCATTAGTAGCTAGACTGCTAGGAAACTTGATCACAGAATTACACAATTGTATATGTTAATATAAACACTAAAATTTCTTTATGATTTACTCTCATGTACTATCTAAACACTACTGTTAGTTTTAAAGTTATCAACAATGTGTTTTCTAGATTGTTTGAATACCAAAACACCACATAATCCTAATGAAAACTAAGATTTACTTTTGCTGGCATAGCATTGAAGTCATACATATAAAATGCATCAACTCAGAAAGACTGCACATGTACCAAAACAAGTCTGTCACTAAATGCTGGTTGCATATGGAAAGCTTTTAAATGTTTTACCTTTTAGCTGGAGCCAGGACAAACTCTTGCTTTATATTCTTATCCCAAGAAAACAATTTCTATGGATTGCACTGCAGTACCCAAGCCTGTTCTTGCTTTCTGAAACAAGACTGACCTGCCGATATGGGAGATCTTTATCCTTTCATCTGGGACCACCTCCTTTCCATTTTTCAGCCAGATTCCTTTTACGTTTTCATCAGAGACTTCACACTTGAAGACTGCCTGGTCACGTGCCTTCACTGTCAGGTCTGCAATGCTCTGATAAACTTCCAGCTTTTTCTCTGATATTGTGAGAATAATTGATACACACATCAAAAATCAGAATAGCACTGGAAGTAGACAGTGTGCATTCACTGAGTAGAAAAGGCAAGGGCTGAGCAAGCTGTCTATGGAAGGAGGAAATATGAAGGGAAATGCACAGCAAGAAGGGCTTTAACAGGACTGATAGCTAAGCACCTGTTGTTATCAGAGTATCTGTTATATCCGGCACACAGGTCTGAGTTCTCCTTGAAGCCTTTATTATCAAACCCTATGCCCTTATTGCATCTCCTTTTCCCTATCAGGAGGATTATACTACCAGTCTGCACTATCTGGAGAAGGTTACCTTCAGCCTGTTCTCATTTTTCAGCTTTTCTGGTTCTGGAATATCCCCTGTGCCTACCTTGCACAATCAGTTCAGCAACTGAAACCCCACCATTGGTCTTCACAGTGTAGTGTCCACTATCCTCCTTGGTTGACTCATTAATAATGAGATACTGTTTTTTTCCATCTTTCTTGAATCGGTATTTAAATGTTTCTTCTCGTGTCAGTTCAATTCCATCCTTTTCCCTGAAATATCAAATAGTGTGGAGTCATTTTTGTTATGGTTGAAAGAGGACATATAGGGTCAGCTCAATGTTACTAGGGATTGGAAGACACAAAGTGGATCCAATCTCGGTAGCATTTCAAGTTACCAAAAAGGGATTGTTGCACAAATGTTAGTGGAACCAGAATACCTCTATCTTGACCATTAATTTTCCCTAGGTATTTGACTTCTGGCTTGAGAGAATTCACCACAAGTAATTACTTGATTTTTTTTTTTCTATTTATATGCTGTAGATAAACATGAAAGTATGCTAAATTGTAGAAGATAAAGGGTTGAAAACACACTTCATCACCTAGGAATTTACTGTCTTAAAACCAGCCATAAAGTAAATGGAACTTGATCAGGCTTAAATGTCTTAATTTTCCTGATGTGAAATATAATTGTTATAAATCCATTACTTTGGGGCATCAGCCAAAGAGGAAAATTTTAGGATGGATTCAAATGAATGCGTATTTTGGATTTTGCAGCTCTTTCCATTCAAGGATGCCACAGTGTACTTAAGACTTTACTAAATTAAGCTTCACCATCCAGCCCAGGAGGAAATTTAATTATTGTAATTTCCAGTCATCATGAAGGGAAATGCGCAGAGAGGACTCACACTGTTTAGTCAAGGTCATACAAAAATACATAAGGTGTTTTTAGGGTTTCCTGTTCCTAATCCTAAATAACATAAACGGGCTACAACAAAATATTTGTAATTTCTTCAATTTACTAATATTGTAACATTATATGTTTCATTATTACTTGAATGTATTTCTTTTATGTTGCATTAATATTGCTGCAGTTTGTAAATGAAAAAGGTTTTCTCTTTGATAGTTAGCCATGTGGAAAAACAAATGGAAAATATATGTGATTTTAATAGAGTAAAAACATTCTTTCTACTTTTTTATAATTTCCCTTATTTGTGACTTGTGACCAGTGATTCTGTGACTATTCAGCTTAACAAATGAGCTTACAGAATAGCAAATTGAAATGGTACACTCATTCAATTACTATAGCTCTAATTTCTAAGTACATGTATGCAAGAAAACCTTTTACTTCTGTCAGAGTCTGCTAAAATAAATCACAGGATCAAAACTTTAAGCAGAGACAAAGATCCTACGACTTGTGACTTAGATGTTCCTGATGCAACTGCATTTCAGAATACCTCCAGCTTTCTCCCTCACAACTGTTTGTTGCAGCAGAGCTCACTGGAACTTAGAGCTGGTTTAGTGAAGAACTGGCCTCCCTTCCAGGTCACAGAACAGCACTAGTAAGGGAGGAAACAGAGGATGCCTTTAACAACCACTTGAAACACAGCGCTTGGTATTATTGACAGGATAAGGTTTCCTTTTCTTTCCTCTTCATTCCTCTTCAGACAAGAGTCTAAGACAACATGTAAGACGATCTCCTAAGGCTGCTGTTGTGATTCGTGCAAATTAGTTCTGTTACAAGTGCTACAATGCAATACAGAAACCCTTGCTGAATTGCTGGGAATGGACTGCAATCCCAAAATTCAGCATGCTGCTGTCGCTAAATGCAAAGCCAAGCACATACACTGTGGCTAGACTTATGGAGCTGAACTTTTAAATTTATTTTTCCATGGTCTACTTTGATACATGGATCAAGGAAAATATCTGAATGTTCTATTCACCCACTGGTAGGAAAGAGTTCTCTTGAAATCTTGACTAAATAATGAAAATGGTCTTTCTGTAATGATTAGTGTCTTAAATCTCTAGGAGGAGAATGCTATCTTTAACTTGGGTTTGTTTTACTGACTAGCACATTGCAGATCCTGTGGATGAGTAGAGAGTTTGCAGAGGGGTATACTGACAAATAGAGACTGTAAATCTCAAAAAAGAACTCCCAGATATAATTTGGCTTAAAATAATACACTGCTGCTGTGAAAAGTAGAAAATCTCTTTCAGGTAATATTACAGTCCTTCCTTTGGCAATTGGAACTATAAAATAGAAGAATCTGTGATATTAAAGTTTAAGTGAAGCATTATATAGAATCACAGAAATCTTGGTTTACAGAACATCATAGGTCATGGTTCCAGCCTCGCATCTGAAGCAGAACTAGTGCAGTAATAGGTAGATCAGCTGTGGTTTAGTCTTTCCAAGTCCTGAACATCTGCAAGATCAAATATCTGTTCACAACTTTACTACTCAATGCCTCTTTGTCTGGAAATGCTTTCCTATTTCCTGTTTGGATTCTGAGGATTAATTGGTTAATGACTTCTGAGAGATCACTGATGTAGGTACTATGTGATAACTGGGACACACAGATTTATTGCTATAAATATACATTACCATGGTTTGTTTTGATTTGGAGCTGATAAGATGGTGCATCCAGCATTCAGACTTGGAAAAATTAGATCAAAATGATGTATTTTATTACATCTTTTTCTTCAAGTATTATCTTATTTCCAAGACCATCTGAAGTTTAGAAAAAACCTACTCCATAGTACTGAAGAGTTGTAATAATGTGAAATCTTCCTTGGTGATCAAGGGAACATTCTTTTCTGATTGCTCTGAAGGGACTCAATGAATTCTCCAAGCCCTAGTCTGATGGCCATGCCTCACCCTTATTTTTGTCTTGTGCAAGTCACATAATTGCCTTTGTTCATGTGCTTGTGGTTTTATATCCTGGATTTGAAGATTTAAGGACTGTAACAGGTGCTCTGAGTTAGTGCCTGTTACTTGGCTTAAACTGTTGAGCATTTCCCTAATGAGCCATAAAACAGGAACTTCTCCACACTGTGTTTCAAGTTTTCCCTGGACACTTCTCTCCGCTGTCCAAAATCCCCCCTTTTGTTGCCAAAGAGCATTGACGGAGTCTCACATAACAAAACCAGTAAAATACAGTGTGAATGTCCAACTGGTCAGTTTTCCATTGCAATGATTTGATGAGTTTCTCTGACCACTTGCTGCATTTCAGACTGAGACAGCTGCCGGTTTGCCCTTGTCACACTGAATGCCCATCCCACAGAGAACAGCTCTATGGGATGTATGGGAGTTGTTCAAAGGCACAGGATCAAAGTGTGGCAGCTGCACTGTGTTCTGAGAGGGAGAGATCTGGTTGTCCCCATCTCTTGTGACCAGGCATCTGCAGGCAGTTCCTGAACAATAGAATGTGTGTCCCTGTGCTTGTGGCTTTAATGGTGTAATGCACACGCTGTACTAGCTCTTGGACTCCATTTAAATTCTCAGTTCCTTCCTTTGGGACAGCAGATCATTAGTTGGCACTTTCCAGGAATGTAATGGGCATTGTGGGAATGCTTGATAACCATGTGCCTGAAGCTGTTAACAAGCACAAGGGAATTTCATCTGGTAGAGAAATGAAGTGAGAATAGTGCGTGTAAGACGTGGCATATGAGCCCTGCTTGTCACGCCTGCCCCAGCAGCATGCACCTTCCAGCTTTTGCTCAGCTGGAATGCCCAAGAAAACAGGCTCCATGGTCTAAATGTTTGTCTTAATCTTAATCCCTCTTGCTGCGTAAGCATGAGGACCAGCTTTGCAGGATTGCCACAGCAGACTTATTCCCTCTGTGTCTCAGGAGACACTAACTTATTACCTAAGAAAAAATACTTTAGAAATCCAAACACCTCAATGTGGTTGAGAAAACCAGAAGACTTCAAAAAGTACAGCCAATTCACCACAATATGGAGCTGATTAATCTGGGCAATACTTAGACATTAATGAAGTGTAAACACCGAGCAAGAAATTTTAGAAACACTATAAAATATCTGTAATTAATCTAAATGCTTTCTGTCATATTTTTGACTCTCAAATGTTAATGTTTGACGTATAGGAGGAGGAACAACCTTTTCCTGAAAACAGTTATGTAGGATGTTTTCTCCCTTGTTACTCCCCACCTCCTGGTATGTTATATGGAGGAAAATGGTTTAATGTTGGTTTGGTTTGCTTTGCTTTGTTTTGTTTTTTTTTTTCTTCTATTCCCTTACCATTTCACAGTAGCTCCTTCCTCAGACACTTCACACTCAAACTCCACTCTCTCTCCAACCATCACCATCTGGTCCTCCAGTGGTTGGGTTATCAGGATTGGAGGTTCTGGAAATAAAGAGGATTTTATTAAAACAGTCTTCTGAAATGGTGGAGATCAGAGGTAGATTTCATCACTCTCTACACCACACAAAGAGTCCCTGGACAAATAAATGGTGATGATCTCTATCTTAGAACTTAAAGTTTACTGTGCTAGATCACCTTATCAGAATTTTCAAATTATCTGTTTCATGAATTGTAATGAAAATATAAGATTAAATGGTTTTCATGTATATTATAAATTTCTCAACAGAAGGCATTATTTTTCTGTACTATTTGATCTGCTTGTAGAGCCTGGGGCTCTAGAACATGAGTGGAATCAAATTTTTAAATTTTCTAGCCCCATTGTTGAGATGTAAATAACTTTCCAAATGACAATTAATGATAGTATCACTGTGCTTTCTTGGTTTCTGTTAGGCAAAATTTTGCTGAATTTAACTGTAAGAAAAATACCTACTTCAACAGATCTCAGAATGCATTAATATGTTTAAGAATTTCCTTTCCTGTAAGATAAATCTGAGAGTAGAGAAGATGACAGTAATTCAATGCTAAATGTAAGGAGAGATCACTTTCATTTTGCTACCACTGCTCACCTTTTACAAATAATTCTGTGAAGCTCTTCTCATCCCCTACCACACATTCATACGCCGCATCATCAGCCAGAGAGCAGTGGTTTATGGTCAGTATTCTCTTATTCCCAACAGCCTCAAAAATATATCTGAAAAGAGAATCTAAATGTCATTATCAGGGAAAACCCTTCTGGACCCAGTCCCTGTCTTCTCCCGCCTCCTCTTTTTCTGACATCAGTGGCAAGATTTGTAAGGACTCAAGCCCAGTAGGCCTGTCCTGGTGCAGTGAATAGTAGCAGTGTTTGAAAAACTAGCACAGGAAATTATGGGGAATAAGTGTGAGATGTAATCCTGTGAACAGTGTTGGATGCTGTTCTAAGGTCTAGCATAACTACCATTAAAAATGGCTTTAGCACAAAATCACTGGAAATTTGTTTAACATACAAATTACACTGAAGTATATCCCAGACTAAGAGAAAGTACATTTGAACCCTGGATATACCCATAAAGAACAGAATATAATCTCAGGACTTACTTGCTAAACAGGGAAATGGAAGCATCCAGTCCCACGTGTAGATATATAGAGCAGAGGAAAGAAAAAAGAAAAAGTTATGTCAACACCAAACGGACCCTGAGCAATACCACTCCACACATTCTTTCTCAGCTCCTATTTCTCCCTGTTTATTCCTTTCTTTCTAAGAAAAGCTAGACTTTACACTTTGTTCAAGCCGTACCTCATTCCTGTTTGGATTTCTCATATTTCTAATTTACCTGCCGCTCACTTGGATCTCCTGTCCGTTCTTCAGCCATTTCACATCAGCATCTGGATTGGCAACTTCAACCATTAATTTAATCTTTTGCCCCTTGTCTACTTGGTAAGCTGGATCCAGTTTCTTGAGGAATGCTATGATGAAGAACAATTTAAAAAAAAACCCCTTATCAGTTGTATAATTTTTTTTTTGCTCTGGGTCATGAAACAAATCTTTATTCCCTTTCATGTTGTTTACCATCATCTTAAATGTTCCCCAATTTCTACAATCCTGTTTGAATTTTTACCCTTTCCATCTGTTCTCCATCCTGTGCCATTTTTCTTTTAGTATGACAGGTATGTGTTACAAACCAAGATAAGCAGAGTAGAATATTTGAATGATGAATGGCAGTTTGCCTTCTATAAAAAAATCAGTTACAATTAGGCAATTAATACTTCAAAGGACTAGAAAAGGCTCAAGAATTTAAAATGTATCATACCAACAAAAATTAAATTGTTTAAATATGTCACTGTTGCCTGACATACTGACTAACTGGGGTGGGGGGCAAGTTTGGGATCTTGTTTTATGTTCAGAGTTTCAGAGAAAGGTGTCTCAGAGCACTGGGCATAGCTGGAATCTTTGGTAATCAGTATTTCATATGTAAAGGCTGGGTAATAACTGGCACAGGAAATTGCTATTTCTCATGTTCTTGTATCTTGCTGCTATAAAGAAGATATGAACACTATATTTGGAAGAAACACATCTCCCCAACCTGTGCTTTTTTTCTCTTCCTTCTTTATGCGTTTGAGGCGTTTCAGCATCCCACGCAAATCTGTGATACCATACTGGAAAGCAATTTTCTCGTATTCCGTAGGAGGAGCTTTCCTCAGGATATCCCAGACATCAACATCAGATTGTGATTCAGATTTTCCTTCACCACTGCACAAAGGGATTAGAGTCTATGAGTGTTACTGTAGGAGTATTTAAAAAAATCTATAGGATTGACATCTTGCCTTGATGAAGCCATTTCTTAACAAAAAAACAAAAAACAGTCTAACTTTTGACTATATTTTTATGTAAAATAACGAAACAAAACTGGTCACTAGTTTTAGATTTATTTATATATGTAGTGATTAAAATTGAATTCTGTCCTGAAGTGTTTATTTCTAACAACCAAAAGGAATAAATTTTAACTGCCCTTAGTGATGGATAATGGAAACATAAGTAAACTCATTTTCTTGTCATGGTCAATGCACAAAACATGGAACATGGCAAAGCAAGGAACTCAATTCATATGCTGGCAACAATGGTAGAAATAGGGCACTTGGTTTACATTAATAAGACTTATTCTTTTCTGCTCAGCACATTTTTTATCATCACTAGAAACATGATAAATAATCACAGATTATTAAGACTTCTGTCATCTGTTGTGAAGAAAATTGTTGTCTGTAGTAGTCTATGAAACAAAAAGAGACTGGTGAGTAGTGGCAAAAAGACAGTATTTACAATGAACTACATGTTTTATATTTGAACCAAAAAACTAGTGATTATGAAAGAATTTATGTTTGGTTTAGTAAAAATAAGGGAAAATTTGTCTGTCTGGCTTTGGGAGAGACATTCTTTTTTATCTGCCATAATATTCTTTGTTTGAAAGATCATAAATAGAAAAAGAAATTGGTATAAACCTACCGGTTTGAAGGGCGCAGGAAGCTGCTGTACTCCAGAACGACGCAGAGAACCATTTAGAAAAATGTGCAGCATCCCAGTGGGCAAGAAAAAGGGCATCATGTGTTAGTACAAAAGAACCATGAATGTCATCTTCCCCCTTAGCAGAACATGCCTGTGCTTCAGTAGCAGGGACATGAAGAAATTCAAGCAAATGCTCTGAAATGGGCTCAAGGGAAATGCTGATCCGTATTGAAACCAAACTCACCCGCACACTTTGTATGCACAATTCCACTGTGGGGTTTATATAAATGCAAGCATTTCTGCTTATTCCTTCTTATGGCTGATCACTTTCCAGGGGAAACAAATCTACTTTGCCCTGTTGTCAGGGTCTTTTGCCTGTCATAGCTTGCATTTTGATAAATAGAGGGATGATGGAAGAAGTAGCATTTTGCTAAAAATTTCTTAGGAGAAAGAACTTCCTGTGGCTGTTGTTTCTGATTTTCACTAGGACCGAGCAGATTCCAGTGCAGCAGAACACACCCTTACAATGAAGTCATGTTCAGTGGAAGACAAGTTATGCAACAGGTGATGCAGAGGAAAGTGGAATGTTATTGGGAGTATTTCCATTTTTTGCAGGAAAAGAACAGTCCAATTAGTTTGTGAGAAATATTACTACTCAACAGTGCTACTGTAGCCAGTTGAGACAGCAGATATAACCAAACATTTCTGGTACTCCTTTCATTGCCAAAAAAGTGCTTGCTTGTAATGGAGCACTGTGTTTATTAAAGTGCTACAGTCCAAGCTTGGAATTTCCAGCACCTTGTAGCTCTTGAAAAGAAAGGAAACAAGAGAAGAGGATTTTAGCTCAGTGAGGCTGAGCTGAAATATGGCATGCAGTATCTCCTATCTTCGAAGTGGTTTAGCCCTCGCTAAGCCTGAAGCCCTCACTAGCACTCACTGAATTGATAGGAGGAGCTGAAATTTGGCGTGCCTGTGATAAGAGCAGCAAACTGGGTATTTGCTTTGCCATAACACTGCATCAACATCACCTGCAAATTTTACCAGGGTTCCTCTTCTATATACCTTTCATTTAGTTTGAGGCTGCTACAAAGAGTTTTTAGTTTTGCTTAGCAGGAGACAGGAAAACTGAACTGATTTGCCACGTAGATCAAGGCTTTTTTTAACTTAAGCTGTTCTTGGGCTTGTCGCCCTGATCTTATCAGGGAATGACTTTCAGATATTTCTAAATACATAAATTACTTACATAAATTAAAAGTATATGTAAGTACTAAATACTAAGTACTATATAAGACTGAGGGCATATAATATTTTAATGTGTATTTAATTCTTTGTATTAGTGCAGTTAAATTTCTGTGGAGAAACTGTATCTTAAACATAAAATCATAGGAAATAAGAAAGACTTAAGAGATTCAAATATTATAATCTTTCTTATGACATTATATGGATATTGGTAGTTTCTCTATCTGCCTTCTTATAAGCTTTTCTGTATATACACACTCTATGTCTGAAAATTTACAGGTAGGACTAAACATGGAGAATTCAAAAATATTTTGTGTGTGCTATTTTTAAATACACAATGAGAAAAATCTTCCCATTTCAAAGGAGTTCCAAAGGAGCCTAATATCTCCCACTATTGAGAAGACTCCCTTAGTTTTTGCTTTAGCTTTTCTATTACTCAGGGTCATCCCATTGTTTTATCTTGCAATACTGTTCTGATGTATGCAATACAAGAAATTTGAACATGAGAAAGAATATAGCCTCTTCCTTAAAAATAATTTTTCTTTTTTTAATTAAAAGAAAAGGTTTTTGAGTTTCATGCAAAATGAGACTAAATGCTAGAGGTTGTAATTTCTGCTTGAGTTCTGAAAATGAAAAGAAAAAAAGTGTTTGCCTTTGAGCAAAGTTTTCCCCATCCCAGTACTCCTTTTCACAGTTTTGCATTTGTTAAAACATTCTCTTTGATCCCAGAACGAGACAGAGTTTGCACAGAGAGGCTGTACTCCTCCACTACCCACAGGAGCTAAGCAGTGTGTGAAAAGCCACAGGGCACTCGGGCTCGTGAGGTTTCTGCCACTCCTCTCTTCTTCCCCCTGATGCTGGGGATCCTTATTCACAGCCATCACCTCATGGGTTAGCTATGCACTTGGGGGCATCAAGATGCAGCTCAGTAAACCTGCTGTAAATGGAATATGCAGCTGATATGTTTTAAACATATGTGGAGGGGTTAAAAATAGTTTTGTACATCCCAGAAATGGTTCCTTCCTATCCAGTTACTGTCAACTGATTGGACCCTGTCAGCTGTCACCTCCTTCAAGGTCTCTGCTCACTATCCCATTTAATAGTCCTGTGACAACTGTTCCCTTCCTCTTCCCAATGACCTCTCCTTGGCCCATGACATCTGTATGTCAACACCAGTTAATTAAATTACAGTGATAGGAGATACAGTGTTAAATGAAGCTCTTTATTATACTGAAGCTATTTATTATAGAATGCTCATTACCTTTGGATAGAGGGATGCTTGTAAAACAGTGTAATAAAGCAGAAATGGTAAAAGAATAATTCTCAATTCTGTTTGAAGCTGCATAGCTATTGAGAGTTTCCCAGCATGAGATCCTTTTTCCTGTTCTATTTTAATGAAAAATTCTTTCATTCCATTATGAGATTTTATGCCTATCTGTTCTCATTAATATAAGTGGTTTTCAACATGAGGTGTGCAAAGCCTGATGAGTCCACAAATTACTTCTGAAGTGGCTGTGAAAACCAACTGGGAACAGTGAATTTATACTAGGCAGAGATTTGTAAGTCAAGAAATGGCAGAAACACTGTTAGAATGCAGTGAAATTTATAAGCTTCTTTTAATAAATTACATTTATAGCCTTATAAATAGTGAATAGTGAAATAAATAAATTTAACATTTCTTTAAATACTGAAGATTTTTACTGTTTTTTTGAGTTTGATCAGTTTTCCTATGAAAGCAGAAGGGAAAAGCATGAGGAGAGGGGCGCATAGTACTCAGCAGCTCATTTCAGCTGGAGACTCTGCATGAAATTTTGCAAATATTTTCATGCTGGTTTTAATTTATTTAAATCTTTTATAAAGCAGATAAGCAATTGCTTTATGCTTTACATCTGCTATAGAAGTCTAGACTAGAATCTGTTTGCAACAGTTTGGGTTCACACCTGAAACAAGAAACTTAGATATCAATGTCAGCTTATAGAAAGCTTTTTCTGTCTGATCTGCCTGTCCCCCTGAAGTGCTCTGCTTTTGATATTACTGCAAATCCAGGATTCACCTATAGGCAGATGCCCTGCGTGGAGTGTAACACAGGGGTTTGTGCAGCATGTGGCCTCGTTTGCCCCCCTGAAGTTTGGGTGAGTTTATCTGAGGCTCTTGTGGCTTTATTGCCTTCTGTAGAAAGTTTCTTCATGTGTCTGCATGACGCTGTACTCTTTGTGAGGATAAAACATTTTTATAAACACTAATACTGCCACCTGAGCAGAGACTGAACACAGTTTCACAGCAATACTCATCCAAGTAGTTGACTGTGAAAACTTAAAGTTAAAAAGTTTCAATTTGCAAAACATGAATCAAAGTGACAAGTTTTTATAGTATTTTCAGGTGCTGGAAAGACAGAGTGAGTGGCCAGGGTCAGTGAACAGAAAGAAGCAAGCAAAACTTAATCATCTATTTGATAGGCAACAGTAATTATGCAAATGATTTTTCTGATTCTAAGTACTATGGCAAGAGGAATACAAAGCAGCAGGTTATTGAGAAAATCTGGAAATTCAAGGAAATTTTATATGAAACAAAGGGATAGTAAAAGCCAAAGGACATTCAGAGAAATACATTGATTGTATCAAATTATCTTAATTTTAACCTTAAAACTGTTTAAAATAATTTCTGTTTCAGAAACTAGCAGTCAATAATTTTCTTTCACACTATGCAGTTTTTTGTCATGTTCTACATATAAAGAAGACAAAGATGCATGCATTATTTCAAACCAAATGGCTCTTATACTTAGTCTGACCCATGCATTTATAATAGAATTAAATAGAAAGCTTACTCTCTGTTGGCAACAGTGGAATCCAAAACATTCAGATTAAGAGTTTGGTAAAAAGAGAAGAGCATAAGTAAACAGGTTATGGAAACAGATACATCAAGGAAAGATGAGAATTAGAGAAGAAATTACAACAAAAGAAGTGAAAGCAAATGTAACAGAAAGAAAAAAGAATTATGATATGAAGAGTAAAAAATATTTGTCATATTTGTGCAATGTAAAATATCTATATATAGATTATATGTACATATATAGATACCTCTATATACATCTGTATATATATATATATATATATATACAGATGTATATACATATATACATATATATATATCTAGATAGATATATAGATATGTATGTATGTATTTTAAATGAAATAATATATAGTTGAACAGTGTAATAGTAACATTTAGTTATCTAATAAAAAACTTGTCCTCTATCTCTCTGGTTCTTAAGAAGGCAGCATTCTATATAGGTATTTTAATTCCCCCCTTACCCTCATGAAGAGGACTGGTGGAAACGTGGAATTACCTGAGTCCAGGCCTTTTCTGTCTTGGGAAAGATTTTTTTTAATCCTGTATGAACCTAGCAGGAATGCAACAAATGCTGTGTATTTCAGGAAATAGCCTTAATTGCCTGTGATGCTTTTTCCATTTAGAGTTGCTTTAGGAAAATAATAAGGATTCTAAGTTTATGGAACTTTCACTTATTCCAGTTCTGCTGTTTCAGAGTTGTTCAACAGAAGCCTTTTTTCTCTAAGGTTATGGATTTTTACTCACCTTTTTTTCAGTAGGGAGCTGAAATTAAACTCTGCCCCGTCATCATGTCCCTCGGTACTGTATAGCAATAGAAAGCCACAATTGGTTTCAGAAGGAAATGGGAATATCTTGTGAGACTATAACATTATATAGATGACATATTTTTTGACATGGAAGGTGAATTAAGTGGGCTCTGTGTTCATTGTTATTTGCACATAGGTTTAAAAATAAATGTAACAAAATTGTATTTTTCCTGTGCTGATTGCGCATGAAGTTCTACAGGATACTAATTTGGTCATCATATTGATTGGGAATGTATTCATTATCATAGAGGTGTTGCAGAGCTTCCCTCTTTCCTCAGTCTCTCAATGTCTTGTGGACATTGTTTACAGCTGGGGTAGTATCCAATCAATGGAATGCCTCACCATCTAAAATCACCGTTTTTACCTCTAGTATTATCCCAGCTGTAATTGTTTCTTGAGGTTCTTTGTGATACCAGAATTCATTACAATGAAAAAAAAAAAAAAAATCACAGTATTGGTGTTTGAGAGACCTGAAGGAGGAATTCTGTGATCTAGCTTTCTGCCTGAGATGAGGTTCCAAATGCATTTGTTCAACAAGCATCATGACAAGCAATGTTGTGATGAGTTGGTCTGGGAAAACAAAAAGCACCAGGCAGGAGTTTTTTTGATGTGTAGACCTGCTTGTTGCATATAGTGAACTCAGATGGAATGCACAATATTATTTTTGGTTTTCTGAATCCAGTGGATTTTAGCTGTGCTTCTAAACATTTGTAATACTGACCTACTCTGAAAACAGCAGAAATTCACTACAATCACTTCTTTAGATTTAATTCCTAAAAATAAAAAATAATTTTTAAAAAAGTGGTCTTTGCATTCAGACAGGGTTTAGAAAGCCCAAATGTATTTTCTTCATCACAGCCAGTCTATCATCAACAATAGCCAGCTGCTGTTTAACATCTCTGTTGTCTTGAGTGCAAGAATCTGATGATTCCATCTCACAGCATTCATATTCTTCCAGAAGCAGCACCTTACATGTAATTATTGTTGTATAAGAAGATTTTTTTTTCCCAGTCGTACTGGTGGTGTTATAAACCATAATGCTGCCTTTGTCCTAGTTGATTCAGAAAAAAATGAATCTGTCTTTAGAATGTAAATCAGAGTGTTGGGAAAACTCAGTATTGCAGGAACAAGATATTTTAGAGGTAAGAAAACAGCCTCAACAGAAAAATGATGGGCATTTTAACAGTACTGTTAAAAAAAATGAAACAGAAACAAGTGCCAAGCTTCTTGTGCTGCTGGAAAATATAAGGTTAAATAACAATTTAGAGTCTGTGTAATTTAAAATGTGCTGTGAGAAAAGATCTTTAAGAAAATACTGTTTTTGCATCTTTGATTACTTTCAATAGTACAATACTGGAAAGGATAATTTCCTGAGAATAAGCTCAAACAGTGAAGTGTGGTTTTGGCCCTACTTTCACAAGAACTTACATGTTTGTAGGCATAAAGTGTACATAAAAATAACAATTATAATCCCAAATTTGGAAAGGATTTCTTGTGAGAAAATATTCAGTAAGGTCTACAGCTGGGAGAATAACTATTCACCTTATTGCTTCACAAGTGGTAGTTAAAGTTTCAGAAAAGGCCAGCAATTGAAGTTTAGCTTTTTTGAAGAATAAGACTCTAATAATTGCTTTAACATGCATATAATTAAGCCTAATCTCAGAACTCCTGTTTTTGCTATTGTAGAAAACATTAGCAGCAAAAGGCATAGAGTGAAAAATTTAATGATAATATGATAAGGAGTGTGGCAGGAAACAACAGATTTTCATTTGTGTTGGTACATTCCTGTAAGCAACAGCAATTCTAGTCAGAATGTGCTCAGTAAAAAAGAAAACATGGAGAACAGAGAGGGCAGACATGCATATCCTTTAAAGTGTCACTTTTCTTCTGACAAGGGTGAGAAGATGTTACTTGCCAAACACATGCGTTTTCTGTACATGAATCTGCCTCTCACTGAACTACCAAGTTACTCTTTTCTTTCTTCATCTGTTTTTATCTATCCTTTTATATTCTTACATTTTGTCTTTTTAATTTTTCTTTATTTGTCTCACATTGCCTCTTATTAGTATGTATTAATCTCATATAAATGCTGCACATTATAAAGAGTGATTTCTTTGGAATTTAAGCTGCAGCTTAATTCTGTGGGTTTCCTTTTTTCTTCTCCTGAGCAGGGAGAGACAGTTCATTGTAAGGCTTAAATTTGTTGGCTGACAGAGTCAGTGACTACCTGAGAAAGGCTGAAGTCATCCGTCTCCCCCCTCCTGCTAGGCTCCTGAGTGGGGGGGTATCAAAGACAAAGCTTCAGACTTAAACAGTTCCATTCAAAATCTGCCTTCATTCCTACAGGAGAAACCAACAATCTGAACAGCCTGAAGCTGCTCTCATTGCACTTCCTTTGAACTGATTCGGAATTCTTTTAATTGTGCTAAGAAGTAGAGAAACTCTTGAAGCCTCCTGTCACTGAGGTGAAACAACACAGTGCAGTTATGAACTGGGTGGCTGCTATTTCCCAGTGAGGCTGCTTAGCTGCCTACAGATGGACATAACTGGAGACAGATTCTGCTAGCCTTGTTTAATTCTCTTTTGATAAATGTTAGAAAAAATTCTCACATAAAAATAGGACTTCTAGAGAAATACTCAGAGTTGCCACAGATGATTTGTGCCCTATAGAGAAATGGATGTTTCTCTAGCTGAGAAACCTGAGTTTTCACACAGACACTCACGATGTCATTGTCTTCATTCAGTTAATATAGGTATAGAACATGAAAATGGATACAATCAAAAGGCTTGCAGGAATGTTATCAGTCATGCTGCTCAGAGAGCTCACACCAAACTCCACTCTCCTTGTTTAGCAAATGTTTGTACTAAGGTTCATGTAATTCCTCAAGCCAGACAAAATCACAACCAACGTCATGCAGTATCCTTTGCCTCTCTGTTGATCTGTATCTGGAGTGTTCTTTACAGGGCTGCAAAGTAGGTGCTGAAGTTCTTGTTGCAACTGTACACATTATTAATTGCCTAATTGAAAGTAAGCATGATTATTACACAAGTACAAAGGCTAAACTCTCCTAGTGATTTCCAGGAGTTGTGTAGTATTTTAGCAGTAGAAATATTTTCTTAGTAGACATCTGTATCTTTGTTTGTACAACAGCTGTGCTCTTAGCTAGTTTTGTCTGAGAAAGCAATGAATTCCACGTGGATGTGTGACCTGATCTAGACAGGTTTCTGCTGCGCATACTCACGTGCGGCGGAAGGCAGCTCGAATATCCAAGTCTCCACTTGCAGGTGCTTCTGATGTGACAAAAAAGTAATGAGGAAAAATGGAAGAGCAAGTCAACAAAAAGAAAAACTACACTGCTATTTCTAAAGTTTTCCTTTGCAGATATTTTTAGAAGTGGATTATTATATTTTAAATTGTGATTAATTGCATATTGAGAGATTAACACATCATCCTTTAAAATGCATCCTTCACTAATTAGCTTTCAACATGCAGTGCCTTTTTGGATAACTCATTTCTGTCTCATGTTTCACAACAACCTGGAGCCTGATGGACTGTCTTATCTCTTGCTTGTTATTTCTCCTGTGGCAAGATTTTAATTTCAATAATATCTTCACAAAGTATTTTAACCCTCATGAGAATATGACTGGACAACAACTGAATACTATTATTAATAATAAATTATAATCTATCCTCTGACAGTAGAGGTAAATTCCTGGAACTATGTAGTGAGGTACAGAAACTTAATTGAGGATGTTGTATAGAGAGAATTTTATTACACTATTGGTATGAATTGGTGTGCTGCTGATGCTGGGAGAAAAGCTGCTCTCAGTGACTGGTCCTAAGTCTTACAAGTCTGAGCTAGTGAAACTCCAAAAATTACTATTGCTGTTCAAGAAACTTAATAAACTGTCTTTACATTAGATTTACTGGTAACTGGACACAAGTAAATGTTGCAACCCCTTCAACAGAAATACTGGAACAGGACATGGTCCAAATAATCAGTTCCTTCAGTAAACCCATGCTTATACTGTTTTACTTAAACTTTTCCACTCTCGAGGCAAATTGATATTAAAATGTACTTCCTTTTCAGATTTTATAAACTTTCCAATATAGCACTTGTGAGGGTGGCACCATGCATTAGCTGAAATTAGTCATCTGCTCTTAAAGCAGTTTTATCTCACAAGGTGCTCCTGTATGAGTTACATTTATTTATATAGGAAGGAAAAAGGCACAACAATAGTGTCATATATTTAAATTCTTTTTTTCAAATATCCATTTTCAGTACTGAACATTTGCCAAAATAAGAATGAACTTGTCTTCTATTCTAGCGGAATTAAACATCATGAAAGAATGAATCTGAAACCAAAATAAAGCCAGAGAAAAGGTGGGCAGCTGTGCATCTTTGTGTGTGCTTTCTCTAAGAGCATCACAGTTCTGACTAGGATGATGGCCAAGTGGTACTTCTGATGCTCTCAATCTCGTTCTTCTGTGTGGGCCTCTCTAGGTGTACCTCTAGATCCTCAGGTCCATACTTCAGGTCTGTGCTTGCCTAGTAATTACTATGTACTAGAAAGAATTGTTGTTGGACAGAAAAAAACAACACAGGGGCAGGAAGATTATTAAAAATTAAAAAAAAAGTAAAGTGAGGAATTCACCTTACCATTGACTGTCAGGTTGAAATTAGAACTATCAAACTTGTCCTTGGTAGACACCTCACATCTGTACCCTCCTGCAAAAGTCATGTTTGCTTCTATGATTTCCATTTCAAAGGTGTACACCTAGAACAGAGAGTGATAAAAAAATTAGGTTATAATATGAAATGTATTAGAAAACAGAGAGAGAGGGAATGCCGGGAGAAATAGGAAAGGTATTAATAGTGTCTTTCTGTTCTTTTAGAACTAAGAATCTCCTGAATGTGCAACTCATTACTGTAACAAAAAATTACCTATTATTCCCAATTCAGTAGAAAGAGCTGAAGAGTGCTGTCAGTACAGGTATTCCTGAGGATACAACGTTATATTAGCAAACTATGTTTGGACGTACATTAATGTACATACACTAATTGCATGTGCTTTGGAAACAGGAATAAAGCTTTCACTAAGCAGTTTTAGCCTCTGCCCAGAACGTATGCAGAGCACGCCAAAATTCAGCAGCAGGAGTGGCTAAATATGAACCAGTCTGTCCAGTTCCATCCAGGAGAGGGTGGTAGTGCTTCATATAGCACAGAGGATGCAAAGTCCTGGTACAGACTTCTGTGTTTCCGCTTGGGTACCTTTGGACAAATTTGTGGTGAAAAATGGGTCTTACTCTGTTACTTAAAGTAGTCTAGACAATCCAAAAGAGCAATAAATTCCTGCACTAATAGCAGAATGATTGATTTATTAAGAACAAGATACACTATGCTTAAATAGCTGTCTGAATATTGTTTTCTCTTAAATATACCAAGTTTCTTGAGAGGAAGATGCAGGTAATCCTGCAGTAGAAAGTGCAAAACTACTCCCCCAGTCCTACAGATGTTTTCTCATTTCACCATAGATAAAGTATGCATGAGTCCATATGTAGAGCTTGTCCCTTTTCTGTGTGGTCAAAATACAGACGTCTACAGGTGAGACACAAATAGCCATGTGTGATGCTTTGGATACCTTAATATCAAAACATTCCTATTTTAGTTTATGTTTTCCTCAGATTAAAGGTTAGTACCTAGAAGATTGAGAACCCTATTCTGCCCACTGTACCTTGGTATTTCGATCATAACTATCGTGTAGCTGGAGATGTTTCCCCACTTTGCTTCCCAGGTCCATCCACTTTCCTTTGAACCATTTCACTGATGGCTTCTTCAGCAGGCTCTCACCTGCAACTTTGGCAGTGAATGTGATGTTTCCACCTTGTAGGAGAAGTAGATTAAAGTAAGATTATGAATGATGTTTATCTGTTATATCACTGCTGTCACCCTGTACTTGGAGAGCTAATAGTCAAGCAATAGGTACAGTTTACAAATTTCACTTGACCAACATTTTGTACTCACCAACCGTAACTTCTCCATCCTGTGGTCGTGCCACAAAGAGCCCAATGGGGTCCAGAGGTTCTTCTGGTTGTGTCTCAGCAGATGAAACTGAAATAGACATCATCATTAGTATTTAGATTTTTTTGTATCAAATTATATCGTGAATTCGTTAATTAATTTTAAGTTATCTCAGTAGATTTCCTCTGCCTCTGAGATTCCTTATTCTTTATGATCTGTGTTCATCTACTGTCTCTATCTCGCTTACTCTAAGGTGTCCCTGTATATGTTTTTCCCTTCTGCTAATAAACCAGACTTGATTATAATGTTAATTCTCTATTACCTCCTGTGTTTTGGCTGCTTTCTGCTGGTGGACCAGGTGACTCTGAGGCAGCTGGGACTGGAACAGCTTCTGCAGGAATGACTGTCTCGCTCTTTTCTGGAAATGAATATAAGACAAGATTAGAGAAAGTCATATTTCCTCTTTCTTTCTGAAAAAATTGCAAAAGAAAAGCCTTTAATATATGTCAGGAAATGCAGAGAAATTAGCTGTTGTTTCCTAGAGCTTAGAGGATGTGCTGGAAGCAGAAGGGGCCCACTGAAGCTGGATGGATGATGATCTTTTCTTTTGATGAGCTCAGAAAAAACTGATGCCTGTTTTTATAAATTCTGTAGTCTTGATGTGTAGAGACTTGTCAGCTGATGAATAATGCTATTATTTGTTGCAAACATCAGTAGTCTAAACAGAAAAGGTAATGAAAAATGATGTAATGATTCTCTTTGTAAACAGTTTGCTTATTAATGAGATTTTGTTTAATGATGCTGCTGGAATGTAATGTTACAAAGGCTGTTGTTGTGTGCAGCTTGGAAAAAGCTCCAGACACTGCTAGTAAACAATATGGATAAAGTATTTTAAAAATCCATCTGTAATTTCTTCCCCTGGCTTATGGAAGTTTGTATCCTCTCAATTAAACCATGACCTCAGAGACAAATTCAGGCAAATGCATTTGGCACAATGGAGAAGACAAGAATTGTCTGAAAATGGAGTAGGTGTGAGCAACTGGAGCAGAGGCAGGGAGGTAGAATTTCTTGAAACAGATCAGTTGCAGCAAGATATTTTTTCCCCTTAGGTAGTGGAGCCACTTCTAATTAATAGTGGGCAATCCAGTTACTCTGTAACATTACATACTCTACTACAAGCTCCATAGCATTATTTGCAAGTTATCTGCCTATAGCAGGCTCTACATGGAACTAACCTGAAAGACAGTGAGGAAAATATAATGAGTGCAATATGGACCAGTTTGCTTTCAGGTTGAGATAGTCAGCAGAGCCATATTTCTGCATGCTCTGACAGCTGTCAAGCTGTCCTAATCCATACCAGGATTTCCCCTTACACACAGTCTGTCATGCCCTGCCTTTCCATATGGAACAGGACATCTTGAATCACGTTAAACATTCCTCAGTTTCTTTTCAGCTGGCCAGGCAGGTCTCACAAGGTATTGTCATGTTGCTAGAACAAACAGTGATAGCAAAGAAAAGGAAGTGATATAAACAACCTGAGTTTGAGGCTTTTCATCAAGTTAAAAAGCAAAAAGTCAAATACCAGAAGTGGTAAACTGATACAATTTTGGAGGGGTAAACCTGATCTGGAAGGTAAAAATGTTTCAAAAATGAGTGATTTTATCTATCCTAAGTATCTTCAGATACTTTTTTTTATGAGAAAATTCTAGGGAATTTGAGTCATTAGATTTATTCCCATGAAAAGCCTGGAAAAGTTTTTAAAATTTGCATGTAGTTCATCTCTTAATGTTTATGAAGGTAGTAATAATAGGAGATATACATATAATACAAAAGTTACTCTTCATATTCAAGCGCCTCTTGAAATATGCATTTTTGGTAGCAGGAGATTTTGAGAAAATTTTGGGAGATATATGAGCTTCTAGAAACATTACAGTATAATTTGTGTTTTGTCAATTGTTACAATTTTCAATTAAATTGAATTATTATAAGAAAATACCAGTCCTAAGCTCAGGCATCTTAGTTTAGATCAGGGTGAGGGTTAGATTACCTTTGCTTTGCTTTTCAGTAGTTAACTGTAAAAGCTTGAGATAATTCTAAAGATGTACATTGACATTTCCCCTATGATCTCCTCATCTCTGTGGACTTCTGACACCTGGAAAGAGGTGTCTTAGCCACAGGAAATGTATTCCTCAGTACAATATGAATTAGTAGCTTCAAATAATTGGGCAGAACAGATGTATTGCTGGTAGAGAAATTTCACAGTGTTAAAATAGGCTGCTTTCCATGGTCTTTATCCATGAAGGGATTTTGCATGTGGGACTGGAAATACTGATGAAAACCAAAATTTCTTAGGAAATGCTGTACCTGGTTCCTTGACCTTGAGTTCAAATTTGACCTTGGAACTTCCAGCTATTACAGCATATGTCACATCATCTTCTTTTCCTACGTTATTGATTGTCAGTGAATGCTTGTTTCCTTCTGCCTTGATGACATATTTTTCACTTTCAGTAATTTCTGTGCCAGCTCGCTGCCATTTCACCTTGATGCCAGATTTTTCTGTCTCTGCCTCAAACACAGCTGTGCTTCCGGCTGTCACCTCTGTTGTCTTTGGCTTCTTGGTAAATGCAGAAACTAAAAAAAAAAGAGAGAGGGCTCACTAAAATCTGTTTTGCAGTTGTGGCATATCTGGTGTAGTCAGCTGTTGTGGCTGCAGCAGCTGTCCCCTTTCTCTCCCATCTGCCCATGCAAGATATAAATTACAACACTTTCCACAGAGAAGCTGTGGAATTGCCTTTGAGTTTATCAGGTCCTGTGTCTCACTGACATGTCATATCTCCTCCACACTGTCGTGAAATAAAGTGGAATGGATAGCAAAATCACCTCACTTTGTCTTCCTCTTTCTTTTCCCGCCTATTCAGCTCTGATTTTTCATAAGTGAATGTTTTGGTCTATGACAGGTTGGCATGGTATATATTATTACATATCTAGTTGTCTACATTAGTTTGCCATACATTTTCATCTATAAATATTAATTTTGCCCTAACAGCTGCTTTATATGGTTGTTAAAGAGGATCTGCTCTCCAGCAACACTGAGTTTGTGCCCTGATATGCCACAATGAATTAATGGTTCATCTTTAGTTCTTCTGCTTTGACTGATGAAGGCTTTAGTGGAATGGGATTCACATTCCTATGGTGACCCTTGTAATTTCATTCTAGCTAAAGTAATATCAATTGTTTGAAATCAGAAGTTTACTCCAGCTTTAAAAGTTGAAGTACTTGCCTACGTGACACTCTACAACAAGCAGTTTTCGAATTACTTACAAGGTACATTAAAATATTTCCTCAATGTGTCAAGAAACACTTAGGAAGCTTATAATGAGAATCAGTAAAATTATTAATGCATAGGGTGAATAAATGTAAACCAAGTGATGTTTTAATTCATATGCAGTCAAAGTAGCACAGCAGATAGGAAACTGTAAACAAGCAATGTATTATGATCTTGATCCACAAGTATCCTAATTTCTCTCTCTCAAGATTAGGTTTTAGTAAAGTAACTTATTTTACTAATTTCTTTAATCTGATTTATTTATTTATAGTTCTTTATTTTTATTTTGAAGTGAATTTTTCATTTCATGCTTGCGCTTTTGTCTTACTAAAATCTGTTATCATTTGTTAATTGCCATGAGCTATGTTCATGTGTAAAAATACCAGCAATTAACATTCTGATTCATATACTGCATGGTTTTTCGTGCATCATTCTGTCATCTTTATATTGAGTCACCCCTGTATAACTACATTTTTATAAAATATTTGTAATTTCATCACATCTAATTCTATCAAGTCACCTCTTTGGCAAATTGTCTTTGGCTCTTCTCGTCTGGCAACATCAAGAACTCTTCCAAACAACATGACAACAGTTATAATTGGCTTTGAACTTCTAGTTCTGCTTTATAAAAATGGAAGGAGCATGGCATGAAAATATTTTAAAAGAAAAAGTTTATATTCATGTTCAAAAAGGGCTTTACTTCATGTAAATGGTATATTATTAATAACAACATCTATTATTTTTATAAAATCTGTATTCCTGTATCACGTCTTTGGACTGCATAATTTAGTTAACCTTAGTGGAGTTATATCTGCAAAGGCTTTATCTGCTGACCTTTGGTCTTTGGTCATAATACAATTCATGCTTCTTGCATTGTTTTATTGCTTTTCTTCATTATATAAAACCCAAAATTACATATTTTTTAAAAATTTCTTTTTCTTTCCTCCCCCCCATTTATATTTCTGATGAAAACACAGTTTTAATTTTAGTTTTCAATGAGCCTAGAAAAGCCTTCACTGACCTCCTATTTTATTCTTCTGCTTGATTTCCTTCCATGTTATAAGTGTGCAAAATTTCCCCTCGGAGTGGAATGTTCCTGCATGCTTATATTATTATAATTGAGGGGGGTTTTTCCTAATCTGGTGCAATGGCTCTTTAAAAATGTAGTGCTTTGTAGAATATAGGACTGTGCCTGTCCTGCAGCATGCTGCCTGTTACCAGTTGCACCCCTTTTGATACCCTATTGCACCTCCATAAATAACACAGCAGGGTGCACACCGATGCAGTGTATCCTGAAGAGTTGCAGGAGAGTTACTGTGCACAGAAGACTGGACATGCAGGATTCAAAAGAGATGTACAGGCGGCACAGTGGGGAGACAGGTCAGCTCTGGGAGCCACTCCACTACTGCCTAGCTGGCTCCTTTCCCTATGATTCTACAGACAAAGCAACAAAGAGGCATGGTTCTAGTCTTTGGGTGCTATTATCACCACTCTTCTATTTAAGCACAAAAGAATCTATAAATATATTAATTACCTAATGGCAAAGTGATTTGTAAAGGTTCCAGCCTACAGTGTCAGGGTTTCGTGACAAGCATACTTGGAAGTAACTCTGTGATCTGCTGTGCACCCCGTAAAGTGATTAGGTTTCTTACATTTGCTTTGTAGATGACTCAACGAGAACAAAATTGTTGGCGAGAAGACAGTGAGCAATCTCCACCACTACATAACATTTCTGGCTTTAGGAAATCTAAACACATACGCAGTAGTTTATATTCCCTCCCCTCCTCCCTTTCCTGCCAAAACACTCACTTTAGTTCCAGCTCAAAATGACTGTGAATATTTTTGGTAAGTCCAGAATTGGAAAAGCCCAATGAGAACAAAGGCCTGCGAGAATAGTAGTTGTGTACCCACTTTTTCACTGGTAAAAAAATCCTCAGGTTTTAATTGAGTCTTTTTCCTGTGCTTGAGATTCAGTAAGTGTGGAGCACTGTCCAGGGTGGCTTCTCTCTATCCAGCTGTATTCTCATTCATCTTTCACTGCTCTTTTAAAAAAGGAAAACTAAAGATGCAGGGCTGGAGATTTTACAGGAAATTACTTTGCTGCAAAGAAGAGAGATTGCTGAGCAAGTATGTGAAGAGAATGCCATAACTTTTCCTTTTGGGGAAAAAAAGGGGGCTGCTTAACAGGATAAAGAGTTCAGTTATTTCCCACCCCTTAATTGTGGCTGCTACTTTAAGTAACGTGTAAATCCAAGTTGACCAGAAGTTTTCCTTTTTTCATGCAGTTATACCACTCTAATTCAGGTATTTCCTCATTAGGAATACTCCTAAACACCACCCTCCAAAAGTTCTGGTCTGTCCTGAGCAGCACACTTTTGCCAGCTTTTATCAGAGACACATTCCCCACCTGACAATCTCTCTCACTTCAATGTTTGGCTTCTACCCAGATATACCTCTCTGAGTTCTATATATCCATCCCATACTCCAAACACTCTCAAATGTGATCCCCACCATGAGGCTGTGGAAAACCCAATGACTGTGATACCTCTTGTGTGATGTGGGATGTGTCTGTCAGCCGCTGGCAGATCTCAGACACTGTCCTGTGTTTATCCAGACTCCAGGTGCCCATGAAGTTAGGAGCTGTAGAGCTGGCACACCTGATGTCCTTTGCCACCCACCGTGTTAACTCTGATTCCTGATGGGCTCTAACCCAGCCAGCAAGGGGAGAGAAAAGTGACATTAGTACCAGCACACCATGGCAGTCCTGGTGAGAGCAGAGACCCGTGTGAGTTACCTGTGCTGATGAAGACAGCAAGTATTGAAGGTGCTCTGTGTGTGTTTAGTGGGGATGGAATTGGTGTTGCTGTGGGCACCTAATGTAGGGAGAGAAGATGGACATGAAGCTAGTAAAAGAAACTTCACCTCTCATAACCCAGGCCTTCCTTATCACTTCTAGCTTCTATAATGCAAACACACTCACATAATTTCTGAGTAATGTAAACCAGCAAACTTTACCCCAGGCAGAAGAGGAAACAGCTGTTTGTGGTCTGCAGTTATCTTGTGGAAACTTTTTGGTGGTTAAGGCTGCAGCTACCAGAACTTGCATCCTCTCTAACACCTGAACATTCACACATCAGCCATAACACTATATATGTTACACGAGTTACAGATGAATTGGTCAGCAATAAAAACCTCTGTTTGGAGCTTTGTGATCAGATTGCGTTTTGAAAATGTATTGGTAGGTCTTTCAGGAGGATGAAGAAAATAAAATAAAACACATTTGCTTTGGGCCAAATTAAACAAGAATGAAAAAAATTCAGTTCTAAAATGATGTTTTTGTAATAGTCACCTAAATAAAATAACAGAACTAGTGTTCTGCCTTCATTCTGCCATTTATTAAATCTCCATACAAGCACTTTCATGCTTTCTCCTTTACTTTCTGACCTGCTTTGAAGCGATGTCCTTCTAACATTCATCATCAAACAAGTTTACTATTGTGCTTCAACTCTTTTTCATACCCTCCTATGCAAAACCCAGGAAATGGCTATGCCTCTACCAAAGAGTTTCTATCTAGTGTACCAATAGTTGTTTCCTTTACTCTCTTGTTGAACTATCTATCTATTTACTGAGCTTTTATTTTATGAGTGTTTTGAGGCAGAGACTGTTTTTCTGTTGTCTTTGTACAGCATTAAATTGTTAGTAGGCAGCTGATAAGTACTGTTGTATCTCTAATAAGAATAAAAGTTAGTATTAGAAGCTAGAAGAGCAATTCTTATTTCATTATTGTCAGAAAAGGTGGAGGTAAGGTGTATATTAAAATAATATTCAAATTACCAAAATAATTTCATTTGCTAGCAATGTTCCCTAAATAATCTGTGTTAGAGTCACAAGCATCAGCTGAAAACCTATTCCTGAAATACTGGAATTTCAAAGTATGTGTGAATTGTGTGAAATGAAAGTGAGCAAGAAATGTGGATTCTACAAGAGTGATTTTAACTACACAAAGTGGTAGAGGAGAATGTGTGTTAGATGACATTTTCAGATGATATTTCTGCCTTTCTGAAATAAAACCTGTTAAATGTATAAATTCTTGAGGAGGATCTAAAGTATCTGGTTGAATGCAGATGCTAGAAACTACAGCAGAGATTTGCAATGAGTGAAATTAGACAAAGTAATCACAGGTTTCTCCCACAAAGCTGAGTTATCTTACTCCACATTCTCTTTAATTTGTGTTAAAATACGTATTGGTCAATATATTTAATTAATATTACAAAAGTAGTATTAGCTTTTGGAATTCTTTAATTAGTTAAAACTTTTTGGGGAAAATTGATCTTTGCTTACACTTTGCATCTAGTTTTGCTTCTATATCATTTGCTCTTCCATTGAGTTAAAAGCCAAACTCAGGATAAGCAGACTTCAGTAATGGAGCTTGTAAATTCCTTTCCGAGGAACTATATAAAGATGCTGTACATTCCTCAGTCAGGACCTAAGTGGCTTCTTGCAATTACAAGCTTAATCATTCCATGATCCAAAAGCTATTGAAAGACTCAATCTTATCATTCCTTGCCTACTTCAGCAGCAGAGATTGTAAATTCCTGCAACATGAGCAACGGGCGAGGAATAGTTTCACTAATCAGTCACCTCTCTCTCTATGCATCCATCACACTTTCTGGAAAAGGGGGATAGTAGTGTTCAGCTTGGTTTGAATCTTAACTTACCAAAGAGGAAATTATGTAGGAATTTAGGGTTTTTTCTGCATTCCTGTGGTGCATAGAAGTTTGTTACAGTACTTTGTTGTGCTAGGTGCTTGCAAATGTGACAGAATGATCTCATATTCAAACTAAAATTCCGCAGTTTACTCTTCATTATGCAACACTCATTATTATTATTATTATTATTATTATTATTATTATTATTATTATTGTTATTGTTATTGTTATTATTATTATTATAGCCTCTGTGTGCTTACAAGTTATTGGTAAATTCTTGTCAAAATTTCTGAATCAGAACTGCAAAATCTAGACTCCTCAATCTATAAAATATGTGAGTAAAATTGACTGATTTTCAGATAAGGTGAGTAATACAGACTTCTCCTTTCCCAGCTATAATAATGCACACACTTCCCATTAAGTCCCATTTATCTACTAAATTTGGTGTTTAAAAAGTCAGCTATTTCCTCCTACTGTCATAAAATACTGTTAGGGAAATGGTTGGGGTTTTTTGTAACATTTCTGAATTTTCAGAAAAAAAAAAAAAATCAAGATTTTCCAAACAGTGAGCTTTTGAACAAAGGCTAACTATTAAATGCATAAATCAAAAGGAGAAGAACATAAAGTTTCTGCTACAGAGTCCTGCAAGAAGTGGTGCTTTTCAAAATTGGATTGTTTGCTCTGACACTAAACTCTTATAGGTCTTATAAATTCTGTTGCTCTTGTGGATGGTGTAGGTTTTCTAGAATGCTAAAACAATTCTTTTGGCATTCTTAAAATAAGTAGGGGAATGCTTTATCCTGAAGTATTTTAGTTGGGCAGTTTAAAGTGGAAGTCTGTTGGAAAATCTACTTCATCACACCATTTTAAGTATAATGGTTTATTCAATGATTTTTTGGGTTCTTTGGTGTGATTTTTGTGGGGTTTTGATGGGTATTTTTTGGGTTTTTTTTTGCTTGTTGGCTTTATTGTTGTTTGTTTCTTTTTACATGTTAAAAGGCCTCTTAAAACAGCAGATCTAAGCAGCATATCCCTGATCATTCTTTGACATGAAGAATTTCCTTTTGCCTATACATCAGATGCACAGATTTCAGCAATACAGACTAGGGACTTCTTTGGGCTCTTCAGTAATGTAACTATAAGGGTGTGTGAAAGGCAGGAACTATGATTTATCCAAGTATGAATTGCCAAATGGTTATCTGGCCCTCCTGTGATGGTGCTCAACATGATCCCATCTCGAAATGGGAACTGTATTAATGAAATGAACTGTATAAACAACATGAAATAGAAAACCAAAGGGATTAGTGTCTCCTGGGAGACTGAGAAGATCCTCTCTAAAAGTTGTGGGGCATGTGACGGGTTCTGTCTCGGTCAGAGAGGGTAACAAGAGCTTTTCCTCCCCCTGCTGTGATAATCCCAGTGTTTGGTCTGGTTTGTTCATAAGAACTGTGTAGGACTGGTGGTGTTAGACACCTGTTAGATTTCTCTGGAGAAATAAGTTGGAATAGAATTTCTTTTTACCATTAGCCAGCAAAAGTGGGCATCTTCACAAATAGAGACATTGCCTCTCATCCACAGAGAATGAAAATGTTAAAGGCAGTTAAAACAGAAGTCATAATGCCAAGGTGATCACACTGTCAATTTTGCCTACTCTGTTGTATTTTTTTTTGTCTGCATTCAAAACAATTAGACATTTCAATGCAATATTAAAATGATGTGACTTTAAAAGCAGAATATGAATATGATTTTCTCATTTTTGGGGTTATTAGTAAACCTTTTCAGCCTGTATTTTTCAGTTTTTGCCTACAATTACAGAATCCAATATATATTTTATTTTTAAATATACAGATCTACTTCCATTAGAAATTGCAACCTTATGAATATTAAATGGTGTTATATTTGTAATACAATGGAAGGGTTGCTGCCACCACTGTTGCTTTAGGGTTGTCATATAGAGAGAACACAAAAAATCTTGTTGGAGTTAACCATGCTTTAGTGGTTTGCAGTTTGTAATGGAAAAGCCTCTGAGTGTGCATTGGGTCTGCCTCTGGCCATGGCTGATTTCAAATATTTTGGTCAAATAAAGGTTCTTAACAACTCTTCTTTTGTAATTGTGACCATAGGAGATTGTCTCATTGGTCAAACTAACAGAAGAAAATGGAGGAAATGCCTGCTCAGGCCTTTGCAAAGCACAAAGGCCATTATTTATTAATAAGTGTCCACAGCTGTCACTGGCTAACTCTGGAAACTGCACATTATTAAAAATATGCGCACCTTGTACTGTATGTTCAAGTAGTGGCAATTCTGGATGTGCAATGGCATCAACAAAGTGACAGCTCTAAAGTGGAGAATCCCAAACTTAGCACAAGTTTCTCCAGGCCTGACTATTGAATATGTTCAGACTTGACAAACAATCATGAGTTCAGATTTTGTCAGGTTTTTTTCCAAACCTATGGACTCAAACTGCTCCTGAGGCATCTTCCTCTGCAGATGTCCTGGAGCTAAACTGTCTCCACCTTTCCTTCCCAGGCTCTCTTCCTCCTCAAAACACCAGATCCATTGCACCTTGCACCCCATCTTAGGCCTCCTCTATGTGGGCAGCCTCCAAATGATTCCATATTTGAAGATGATAAATGAAAACATTCATAAATCTGAAATATTTTCCTGGAATTTTTATCTGTTGGCTTTGTGACCTTTCTGAAAAGGGCTAGTTATCTTCTGGTTCAAGGGGAAAGGATGAAGGAGGGCAAGGGAACAGAAATTGCGTACATTCTTCACAGTGCAATGTTGGCTTTTTTCCCTAGAGTTCTATTGTCCGTTGTTGAAAGAACTAGAAAGAGTAAACTCTGAACCAGGTACTGCTTGCTCTCATTTTCACAGAGATTTTGTTAACAATACATACCATCAAATTTTGTCAATAATACTTCTACAAATTATCAGGGGAAAAAGAACCCCAAGCCCAAAATAAAAGCAGAAGAGGTTTATACTATTTATCTGTCCAAGAGAGAGAGAGTACAAGCTTTATTTTTTTTTTTAATTTTTTTTTTCAGAGTCCTAAAGGTGACTAGGAAAGGAAATGAGAAATTAAAAGCATCTGAGAGTTAAGTGCGTTTCACCTCTGTTTTTTCCTCATTCCTCATTCTCAAGTCTCTTGAGAAAATTCTGTGGCTGAGGGTTATCAAAGCAGTTAGTGATTTCTCTGCAAGATCACTCAATATCTCTTACATTTATGACTTAATAAAATACAATTTCTTTACCCTGTCTATTTATTTCTTCCTTTGAGGCATCTCTTTTTTCTAGGATACATAATCTACTCACATTTTCCTGTTAAGATGTTCCTAGTTTTGTCTGTCAGTTATGATCCTTACCTGTTTTCTTTACAGGCTCTGGCATCTTCACTCTGCTTCTGGTGGAGCTCCCAGCTGTATCTAGAAAGCAGGGTATGAGTTACACAGGAATGTGACTGTGGGGCTTTTGAGACCCTCTAAAGAGCTGCTCGAAGGGAGCCCCCATCCTGCTCCTCCCCCTTGATTCCCCCACTGTTGTCAACCTCGGCACCTTATCAACAGCAGGACACACTTGACAGGCTACATCAGCTGGGATAAATATAGCCAGCTTCCAGGAGCCAGGGAGCTCAAGCCACCCAAGGCTGGCTACCACTGATCTGTTGGTATAAACCAGAGCACAATATGATGTTGCACATGCGTGCTGTGCGTTTTCTAGCTCCAGGCACGTATTGCATGAAGAATTCCAACGCTGCCGTGTTCATAGTGCATTCAGCAAACTAGATCTGATAGTTACATCTCCTCTGTGCTGGTTCCTGCTTACTCTAAGTGTGTATTTGCTTACATTCTTGCTACTTATTTCAGTTTTTGTTTTTGTCATAATTGGGTCAGAGCCGATCAGCTCCTCAGAAACTGGTTTTCTTGTTTCTTTTTTTAGCTCTTCTACTGAAGGCTGTATTTGTAGAACTAACTGTGAACTTTAAGGAAAGAACTTTCTTTTGCAGAGACACACATTACTGACATTTGCAGTCACAAGTAGAAAGCATGACACTACTTAAATAGTTTTATTCCTCCCTCCCCATCCACCCACTTGATCCACAGCATACATTTCTTGATAACTAGCAAGTTTTTTTTTTCCTTCTTTTAAATATCATTTTTAAAATAGCTCCAAGGTTCTGTTTTATACAACTAAAAATTTCAATTTTGCTTAATCATATAGAAAAGATCTGAGAGAAAATCTCACTAGAAAATTATTCTTGTATGGCCATTTTGTGCTCCAGTCATTGCTTCTTATTTATTAATATTTTTAGCATATGGCAAAATAGTAACCGTGGGCAATCATTCTTTTATTATCATGATGGTTTCTCAGTCTTGAGTTTTAAGCTTTACCAGAAAAACTCTGGAGGCCAAATATTTAGCATATTTTAGCCACCACTAATATTGACAAAATAATTTAAAAAGAAAAAAGAAAAAAAAAAGAAAAAAAGAAAAGGTGTGGCTTTCATTCCCCCCCCCCCCCCAGCTTTACTGTCCTGTAAAAACCTAATTTTTAAAGGATTTAATCTTTTGGCATGGACTTCAGAATAGACTAGTGTGCAAGCATCTCATCAGTCACTGTACTCCGTGTCTGTCTTTCACATCTGACTCTCTCAGTAGGCTGATAGGACAAATGTGAACATGCAAGAAACATTGCTGATACCTCTCCTGATGTGGGGCCAAACACTTTCTCCCCCTTTCTTGAAGCAATTTTTTTAAGGATGAGTGAGAAAGATGGGCAGGATGTTGTCTGTGTTTATTTTCCACTTCCTCTGTTTTTAGTGGAGCACAAGTTACCATGATATGTATCTGACATATCTTGTATCTTGTGCCTGAGGTATTTCACTGGGAGTCAGGAAATCTTGGCTATTTGCTTTGACTTGAAACCTTTCAAAGGGCTTGAGTCTCACTTCTTCACCACAGTGAAACAGAACTATGAGGATTTAATCTGATGCAGTGAAATGATCCTAATCCAAGAGTAACTTTGCATATTTTGTGTTTTTTAATGTTATTTAAAGTAACATTTCAAATATATTGCTATGCTCAAGAATGGGAAAAAAAGAATGTTTTGTCTGCTATTACACCTTAGGTTACCAGGTGGCAGCATTGTTGTAATAGTAAACTTTTTTTTCTAGCATCTTCTATATTCTATTATATTCTATGACTACTTTTAATAACAAAACTGCTATGCAAAAGAAATATATAATTTAAGTGGCTATTCTGACCCAAATCAGATGTGTAGTGGATCGTGGAAACTTCTTTCTAGTGCACTGCAACACTAAGTAATTGTTTAGCAAATGTGTGAAGTTTCTTTCTGCATTCAAATGAAAATGATGTACAAGAAGAGTGAAGCAACATGTCTCAGGGCCTGTGCTTAAAAAGTGGGTGAGAGGGAAAATTCTTCCTTGTCAGAAGAGTTACTCAGAAATAATTGTTTTGTTTGCTTCAGATGGTGGCTTTGAGCATGTAATTCAAAATCATGTTCAAAAAAAGACAAATTGGTGGCCTGCAGTTACAGGCTGAGTGATTCTGAATAGTTGCACCATGGCTTATGCAGAGAAAATCAAGGATTTATTATTTATAGCCAAAGTTAAGAGCACCTCCTTCTAAATAGATGATCCAACTTCTTATTAAAAGGCTATGCATTTAGGTGCCTGTGCCTCTGCCCAAATGTAGCTATCCAGGTCTATATATTACTTTTCTATTTTGGGCTTTTCTTCTTGGCAGTTTCTGTCATACCATTTAATTTGTCTATTTCTGCTTATTTGCTTCTCTGCCTCTTAGTTCTGTTTCATGACAACGCCAGCTCCTCGGTGGTTGGGCGGTTTCTGAGGACAAGGCAGTAAAATTGCCCCAGTGGCTGCAGATTTCCTGGTGTGAATGGTGGGGCAGCCGAGGTGCTCAGCGCAGAGCATGGGCCCCTGAAGCACTCAGAGAATCACAGAATATCCTCAGCTGGAAGGGATCCACAAGGATCATCAAGTCCAACTCCTGGCTTTGCACAGGACAGCCCCAGCACACACCACGTGCCTGAGGGCATTGTCCAAATGCTTCTTGAACTCTGGCAGGCTCTGCTCTGACTTTCCTGGGAGTTCTGTTCTAGCACCCACCCACCCTCTAGGTGAAGAATCTGTTCACAATATCCAGCCTAAGCCTCACTTTTCCTTTGAGTTTTTGAATCACAGTGCTGGTGTGCATGGTGCAAAGCCACTTGACCTTACTGGCAGAACTTGAGTTTACAGGGATTTAGGAGATTTGGGTCATGCCAGTCCTGCTTATTTGAGCTTTGCTCTGCACAACTGTTTTGCATCCCTACCCTTAGCACTCCATATTTGAATTCTTTCTGTATATTTGACAGCAACTTGCTCTCATTTCAGGGATGTTCTTTTAACTGGCTTCATGAAAAACAGCCTGAGTTGCTGCATATTCTAGACTATGGGGGGAAAAGATGCAGGCTGCATATGGTCAGTGAAAACTTTCTACATTTCATCCCCTGAATAAGTTTTGTTTGTGTCAGTGAGGTCCAGTGCAGGGGTCAGCAGAGTTTTCTGTGCATTTATCTCTGGGCTAATGTGGGACTTGGACTTAATCCACAGACTTGAACTAAAAGAAAACAGCCTTTGTGTCCTGTGCTCCAAACATTATCTCCCTCAGGCACATAAAAATAAAGTGAAGAACCAGCAGGGCTGGGGGGCAATAGCTGGAACTTCAGAGGGGGAAGGGATCAAACCAAGCTGAGTGGGAGGAAGAAATAAAAACTTATTTCTTCTGAGTGGGACTTAAGGGCATGGTTGGGGGGAGAAAATTGGTTTTTCTAGGCAATATGGGAGGGACTTGAAATATATTCTCAAAGGACAAGAAAATCAGATGGCGAGCTTGGATAGAAATGGGGTTGAGGGAAGAGCCCTGGTGATAAGACTGAAACTGTAAGAGGAGGATGTGGGATGGGAAAATATAAATGGCTGAACAAATACACTGGAACTGGGAATAATTCACATAAAGAGAAGCTGACTGGAGGCATATATGAGAAAAATTGGCCTGAGAGGAAGCAATAAACTAGCTGGGTAAAGTTGAAAATGGACATTGAGAATAAAGTAGGAATCTACTTAATATGGAAGCATCTACTGGCTGAATCTAGACATGGAGAAAAACTGAGCAAAGAGCTGGAAATTGATGGTTCGGGCTGACAGAGAAAGGAAGGCACAGTGTGGGTGAGTGGGAAAAAATGGAAGAGGGAATATCTCGAGAAGAAATCTAAAATTATGTTTCTGAAAGCAGACACACAAAACTCAGAAACTTAAGTAAATCTAAAAGAACTCAAACTGATTTGTATACGCAAATGCTCAGCTCAGCACCCAAACATTTCTCCACTTTGCATAAGGCAGAGGAATTGAAGCATTCTGCACAAAGGGACCAGTGGTCAAAGGGCTTCTTATACCTAGAGCACTTCTGCGCTGCTCCTCTGCTGCTGGGGAGGTAAAACAGAAGCTCAGAGGGAGCCTTTAAGGCACAGAAACTGCATTCCTTCCTACCACGAAGCCGCTTCCCCAATCCTTTGCATAACCTTGGTCTCCCCAATACCTCCTCCCACCCTTTTTTCTCCTCCACCACCTCCTACTAAGCCTTATCTGCTCCACCACATCCTCATTCCCCTCCTGTCCATAGGCTGCTCTGCTCATTCTCACGTACTGCTTTGGCTCCCCAATAGCAAAAAAGTAACACTGTGGGGAACTAAAGGCAAGAAGAAGGAGGATGTGGCTGGATGAGTGGAGAGAATGGAAAGAAACACAGAATGGAAAGAAAGTTACCCTGAAAAACCTGACCTAATAGTCCTGCTTCGAGGAGGGGGTTGGACGGGGTGACCTCCAAATGTCCCATCCAACCCAGGTTGTTCTGTGATCCTGTGTGAGGGTGTGAGATATTCAGCTAAGGCAGACATAGATGAGTTATGAGTGAGGAAATGAGAAAGAATACCTCAGCCTACTGCTGTTTTCATGTTCTTTGGAAGAAGTTCACATTCCCCAGCTCTTGGAATAGGACTCTGATTATTTGGTTTATATACAGACCTCTCTAATAGCACAGGTTCAACTGAATCACTCAGATTCAACTGAATCACAACATGCAAATTTGTTAGAGAAGAAAGGTAAAACTTGGTGAAGTTTTAGCTGTTGTTACAGTTTCTTTGAAGAGCAAGTTTTTTATCTACTTGACTGTAATATATTAGTGGGTTCATTACAGTAGTGTTTTTATTACAAACACTACATTTTTAGTGCTTTAAGTATATGGGAATGCAAAACTATGTAAATATTATTTGAGTATTTCTTAGAAGAAGAAAAGGTGGTGAGATAGCAAAGTAACGCACAAAATAAATTAGAAATAACTGCAAATTCTTGGAATTGGTACCACAGTCTGTGTCATATCATAGTCCTTTCTATCCATAATCCATAAATTTTAAATACACAAGTGTGGGTTTTTCATTGAGAACATACTGTTCTGGGCATTCTCAGAGGAAAAACGCTCATTGTGTTGTCATCAGTAATAAAGTATTTGTTATGAATTTATAATGTGTAGCAAAAGTACAAGGAAAATTTCAAACAACAGTATAAATACACTGAATTGGACTGTCATGTGATATATGTACTAGTAATGAAGCTGGCAGTATAGTTTGAATTAAGCTCGATGATTATGAAGTGAATTTTGCTGTATGGAGATTTTTATGAGGGAGGAAAACAGTAGGAAGAAAAGGAAGAAAGGCAAAGAGGTTAAATAATACAAATAGAAAAATAAACTAAGGCAAAAAGCCTGCTGAGGAAAAGAAGCCTAGCAATGTGCAGAGCCTAAGCCCTGTTGTAATCACAAGTGATGACAAACAGGGATTGTAAGACTGTGTCAGTGTATGAATCTTGAAATGACAGTGTAGAGATAAAATTTCATGAAGGAGGAGACAAAAAACCTCCAGCAGATATATTGGGATACGTGTGTATGCATTTTTCAGGAAGTTTGGAGGCTTCTATAAACATGGGTTTTTTGGGAAAAAAAAAAGTAGCACCTTTAACTGCAGCTCTGTCTGATGCAGGTGAGTAGTAGCTTACATCTAGAAATGTCTAAAACTCTCTTTGACTGAGTAGAATTTGAAAATACATGCTATCACTGTAGGTATTATTAGCAGGTTATCAGTATAGTCAGTGCAATTTTTCTACCTTTGATGCTTCTCATGTACAGCTAGAGGGAGTCTAATATATTGTAGGTGCAGTTCAGTATTTTGAATTTAGCTCACTGATAGTTTCCTGAATAATCTTTCCACAACAACTAATTAGGAAATACTCAGTGGCTAATAAAGCTGATTTTTAAAGCAGGCTACAAAGAGCCAAATGTAAGTTGAATATCCAGCTGTAGTCGAATACTTGCTTTGAAAGAGGATTGATGATCTCTAACAGCAGTGGGCTGCAAAATGTTCCAATGAACTTGCGCTTATCATGGGTCATCTCTCCAAATAATGCCCCTCCTGACCTTTTTTGATCACGTCTGCTTGTCTAGTACTTGTCCTCCTTCAGGGAAAATGGAATGCTTGCTCCTCAGTAATTCTGCAGAACCTGTGATTTAGTCATATTCATTTTGGTATTTTTGTCTAAAACAGCTGAAGAGCTTCTGCTTGCATGTGCAGCTGAATGGTGATAATTCAGCTTGCTCAGACAGCCTAGTGTCCCGAGCAGTTGGATTGTGTGGCAGACAAACAGTACTCTGGCAGAGAAGCATCATCATTTGGTCTCCTTCACAGCTGCAACACATGATTATTCACTCTTTATGCCACAGATGAAAAACCTAACCAGAAACAGATGGGGAGCAAGTATTTTTAGAAACAGTATTTCAAAGCATTAACAAGAGGAAGAGAAAAAGTTTTCAGCTTTGGAGATAAAATTTTAAAACTTCTTGTTAAAGTAAATTAAATATTACTTTAAAAAATGCTTTATTCATTAATAATACTTTACCTCCCAAATACTTTCCTCAGTCTTTGATTTCCATGTTGCTTGTGGTCAAAACCAGTGAAAAATGCAAATTATTTAATTCATGTATAAGTAGTTGCTCTAAATTAACATTTTATAGTGATGCACAGTGCTCAAATAGCTCATTTAAATGTTCTTGTTGTTTCCCTTTGAATGCTTATTTACATTTTGTATTCTTTCTCCAGCGTCTAATTGGATTTTATGCAAGACTTACTAGGGAAATTGAAAAATACAGGTGTCATAGATCTTAGTAAGCTTTTTGGTAAGCTTGAAATGGCTTTTGTGATATCCTAAGTATCTCCACAATCACCAGTGGTCTCTTTTCAGTTACCATAGTTTTCCTGCAAGAGGAAATGATCCTTCTCCTCCAAATTACAGTGTCACAGAAGGATCAGTTCCGCTTTTGAAGCTGTGTTTGTGATAGAGATATTTTTATGAAGAGAGGAATTATTACTCTAGTTTTCTTGAATGTCAAGTCTGCAAGTCTGATGAGTGCAAATGTCTTTAATTGCTTTCTAATTCCAGGCCAGCAGTGGAGAGTCCTCATCAGTACCAAGAAGAGAAGTCCTGAGTTTCTAGCTCAGCAAGAAGGAACCTTAATTGTCAGTGTCCTAGTCTTCTGGGAGCTGCCTTCAGCATCTTTGTCTTCCATCCTGTAACTTCAATATGGATGCAGATGGAGTTATCTGATTTAGTGAGTATTATATTATTTCCTATAGGAAGTCAATCCTTCCAGTACAATTTTAGAAACATCTTCCTAATTTGACTTATCTTAACCCTAAGTGAATGAAAAATATCTGACATGGTCCAAAAAGCACAGTAACTAAAATTTGGATTTCAAGATTTTTAGAAGCATGAAAGATAACTCTCTGTAAATTTTTGGCACACGCTGATGTGTTTGTAATGTTTGTGAACTGGGAATAGGAAACGGGAAGTAGTACTTTGTGAGATATTTTTAAACCAGGAGCTTCTTTCTTGTTTGGATCCAAAGAGACACTGTAGGCCATGATGTCATCAGACTTTTCACTTCCACAGGGAGATTGTTAGTGTAGATAACACTGACTATGCTTAGATTTAATGTTGAGAACTCAAGTCTGTAAGAGGCTAATAATTTCCAGCTATTTCTGGTTTCAGTGAGGAGCAAGCTCTGAAAATTTCAAGTTATTTAGTGATATTTGGCATGTTGTACTGTGTTTCAGTATTTTCAAAAAAAACCCCTGCTCTTCATTCTCGATCTGCCTCATTTTACCTCATCTATTTTAGGAAACTCATCCCGATTTTTGAGTGATTGAAACAGTTGAGATACATTAAATAATGTTAAAACTTAAAATGCTACTTTTTTTACTGTTGCTTGAATTTGGATTTAATTTCTGTGTTTAGATGTACTGGGTAAATTTACCATGGTGTCTCAGGTATTGAATTATCATTTATTTTGCATGTTGAGTGTTATCTATACAGTGCAGTTGTTATTAGGTACTATTAATTGTTTTACAGTAGGGATTAAAATCCACAGCTTAAGCCTCGAAACTCTTTTGTACTGGAATGCTGCAAAGACATGATTAAACACAACATATTTCCAAGAAAGGTTTTTAAGCTAGAATCAAGGTATCACTGTGGGGGAAAGCAAGACAAAAGAACAGGAGCAGGAAAATAAGTAAAACCACAGAAGAAAATGGTTGTTACATTCTAAGCAGGATGGGGATATAAATGAAATTATTGGTATACATAATCAGAAAATGTTCAACTGGCAGGGTTTTTTGCACAGGAAAAAATGGTGAGAAATATATACACATATATATATTTTTAAATTTTCTTCAGTGCTATGGTCTCTTTCTCAGTAATATATTCCACCTCTTACATTTGTTACTGAGTTTGGCACCATTGGTGATATTTCCAGGTAAATTAAAAAGCAGTTCCTTATGAATAAGGCCCTACAACCCAGTGCACATTTTGTTCAGACACCACACGGGAGCCGTATCTGCATAACTGAATGCGTGACATTTGTTTGTGAAGTAATCATTTATTATGCAAACATCCAAACTTCATTATATCTAATTTTATTAAATATGTACATGTTATTACTATTTAAAAGAATGGGTATCATTCCAAGATCTGCAAACTTCTCTCTAGCTCTGAGAGCTGCGGCAGAGCCTGTATTAATGCTAGTTTAAAAGCTGGAAGCCAATGCGGTGTCACCGTGAGTGACACAGCACCACCTCTGGAGGCAAAACTTCATCGGCTGTATTCTCTAGTAACAGTACAATCAAAAAAAAAATAAAAATCCTGACATCAATATATTTGTACATTGTTTAAATTTCCCAACTCTGTTCAACTTGGACGATGGAAGCAAAGAATTCTGTCATGATTAGGATTCTCAGATGCTGAAGAAGGGAATTCGTACCAGAAACATCTGATGATAAAGGCTGTTTAAAGGCAGAGAGGGGGGCACAGGAAGCAAAGAAAAAGATGCGTCCATCTCCTCTGCTGGTGTCCAGCCAGGAGCTCTCAATATTTTTCTTGTTTAGGGTCCCATGGCCTCAGTGAGGATAATGCTTCCTATCAGCGGCCCCCCTTCCCATCACCTCTCCACTAAACTGGTAGGTCAGCTTCTTCTTAACTTTCTTGACCTCCCCTGTCTTGCCATAGTTTCTCAAAGCCCGTGCCATCTTCTGGTAGGTCATTTTCTTGCGATTGCCTTTCTGGATGCCCCAGCGATGCGCCAATGCCTCTTTGTGTTTGGAGGAGAACTGGAAAGTACCTTTCTCCTTGTCTACCCACCAAATGCTGTCCTTCATGTCCCCACTGCGAAGAAGGTCCAGAAGGAACTGATACAGACGTATCTTCTTCTTGCTGCCTGTGTGAGAGACAAAGAAGAAAGCCAGTGGAGCATTAGTATTCATGTGTAGCTCCTGGTTAAACAGTGTCTAAGTATTTCAGTGTTTCATCTCCCTTGGGAGATGCACAACTTCTTCAGTTTGCAGCATTTATAACAGTAGACAATGTAGGACACTGAGGACAAAATGTGGGTTGATGTACCAAGAAGAAAAAGCAAGAATAATTCCAAAGGCTAAACTTCTGAAATTAATTCACTAATTTGAAACTAATTGAAAAACATTGCTAATTCAAAAACAACCTAAACCTAATTTTGGCAGGTTATACAAAATATGACTGTCAGGTACTGAGCAAAGAGAGCAAAATTATTTTTTTTTTTAATTAGTTCTTTCTTGACCTTCTTGTCTTGGTTTTCCTGGCTGTTAATAGAAATTGGAGTAGAAATGGTAAAAGGCATTTTCATTCAGGAAGCCTGGATAGACAGAGCCAAAGGAGGCAGGAGAGTACACTGAGAAATGAAGTTTGAGATAATTATGGTGGTGAAAGATTCAGAGTACAGGAGAGTGCAAGGAGTCAGGGAAGGAAAAGCTTTGGCAGTGGCATAAAATACTAGCACAGCAGTTCTACAGTTTTATTCATTACCATCATGGTAATATAACACCTGCTCAGTCCACAGCTTGACAAAATCCTTCTGTTTTCACTGACCTGTTTCTCCATGCATAATTCCAGGCCCAGGGTCCACACCATCGTTCTCCCCATCTGACACCTCCAAGGGGGGGCTCTGCCTCTCTATGTCCTCCTCGTCAGAGCTGGGCTGAGGTGGAGAGAAGTACATCCGGGGCAAATAGGACACCTTTTGGGGAACAGAGTAGTGGAGGGAGAAGGCAGTGATACAGAGTAGGGCATCAAAATTAAGAAAGGAAACGTGAAGAGAGGCACAGAGATAAGGGGGGGAGAAAGTAAGAGGTATGGGAAAATGTTTAGTGCAATACTGAGTGACTTAGTTGTTGCCATTTATAATAAATGCCATCCTATTAAGAAACACTTTCAGATAGCAGGCTGTTATCTGTTGTGCACATGCACAACCATGCACCTTTACAAGAGGAAAGAATGAATAACATGAATGTGAATGTCAGGGCTTTCTCACATCTTATATTCTATGCAAGTAACACTGCCCCTCTTCCTCCATATCTCCCCAAAGCTTGCTTTCTTCCTAATGAGTTTTTGATCCCCGTTGTCTATTCCCAGACTGAAATTGTTTTTCAGAACAACTTTTTTTCCCAACACAGACCATCTGGAGCTAAATTTGAAAGAGATGAACAGTTCTGCTCTATCATGGCTGGCTTTGGCTCTGCTGTCCTCTTCCTTTCTCAGGCACAGTGCCTCCTGACGGCATTGACACCCTGTGGGACTGCATCCAAATTTGGAGATGGCATTATACTGGGCCGTCAGCTTTCTCTCTTAAACTTCCCCCATGAGGAGAGGAGTAGCCTTAACACTAAGATAAAGGATATATCATATCAGCCCCTATTCTCTTTTTCCCAGATGGCTATCTGAAAATTCCCCATTAGGAGGGAATTTCTCATCTGTGAAGTTAGCGAGCCAGTTTTTGTGTTACATTCTCTTGCCCTTATATAGAGGTGTTGTCAGAAGCAGTGTGGAATATACCTCAGTTCTGTAAATTCTCAGTCGTGGTCTGTTTTTCTAGGAAACAGTTCACAAATTATTATATCTTCTTATTTAATAATGTGAAAGAGGTTAGTCTGAGGGACAGGGAATAAGAACCCAGTCCCTACATTAAAAAACCCAACCAATGTCCCCCAAACCTAGCAGTATATCTTATGTAGCTTTCACAAAATGGGACACATGAAGGCCTTTGAAAGTAAGCTCCCTTTGCTCTGCTCCTCTCCTTCACCAAGAAAGGATGTTTTGAGCCTGATACCCTCCCCAGGGGACCTCAGATGCTGAAGTGGGCAGTGGGTGTTAATGAGTCACTCACCCTGTGTTTGGTTTGGCCAAGCAGTGCTTTTCAGAGTTTTGCACCACCTTAAAATGTCCCAACAGGGCGTGTGCCAAGGGCTGGTTTGCGGGCCCAGCAGCTGGCAGTTAATGAGTGGGCAGATTGGCTGCAGCCCATCGGGCAGGAAGGGCAGGATTGGGCAAGAGCGCGTGTAAGCTTCCTGTCAGATGCCCAGGAGAGAAACTTTAGCCCTCACCCCAGTCACCTTCAGGTTCTTACAGTTGAGAAAGCTCAGGGCTAGGGAGGAAGGGACAGATTGTGCCATGGGGGAAGGGGAATGCGAAGGTGGGACAGTGTCCTGCAGGGAGGAGGATGGGAGATTGGTGGCCCCGCAGAGAAAAAGGCTGTGGAAACCTGGAGTGTTTTGGGAGGTTGTATGGGAGTAAGGAGCCGCTTCTTTGGGGTAGGAGTGGGAGAGCGGGAGGGGACATGGTGTCTTTCAAGCAAAGGTAGTTGCAGAGGCCAGCCCTGGCAGTTGAGTTGAGTTGAGTTGAGTAAGCTTTCCCCATGCTGTCCCCACTTTCCTTGACTGCCGTGTCTTTGCTTATACTTCCTCTGCACCTGAAACTCAGCACTGGCAATACAGTGTCACACAATTTTGGGACAGAGTCACAGACAACCGGCGTGCTATAAAGAGCCAGGTTACTAATACAGTTGTGGAGAGAGAAAACTTAAGGAACTACTAACTACTTTCAATATTTGGATGTTTTTTCAGGGTCTGTGGCACCCACGTGTGATTTTCCTCTTCCTAAAGTTCTCACAGCTTTCCAACCTTCTCTTTCATTCTCTCTTCAGAATGAATATTTTTTTTCCTTATTTTATTATTTCTGAGGCCCCTGGCAGGCTAACAAAACTTTTCAAACAAATTTTGTTTTTGAACAGGTTAAACTTCAAATTTGATTTCACAAGGTAATGAAATAGCAACGGAAAATTAAAAAAGTATCTTTGCATGTTCTTCCTTTATTGCAAACAGTAACTCTGATATTGCAGGATAAGCATGCTAGTTAAAAACTAGCAAAATTAGAGGAGGATTAAAACTTGCTTCCTGCTTCTGTTTCTTTGCATGGGACCATAACTGAGACACACCAGAAGCTGAACTTCAGAGCATGCCAAGCACTATTTGCATGAGTTATTCTAGGAATAGAAGTAGAGTAAAAAGCCAAAGATCCTCTGCTGGTAAGGAAAATGAGGGCGGTAGTGAATTCTACATAGTGACATCTGCAGCTTGATAGGGTGTGGGGTAAGAAGATCACAGTGCTCTTTATCAAAGGTTGTAAACAAAATTAATTCCCTGCCTTTTATCCTGAAATGAAAGACCATATCTGAGTAGAATGAATGGAGATAAGCAGAAGTGTTCCTTTTTTTTTTTTTTTTTTGGTTGTGCTTCCAAAGACATCTGTAAAGGGGCTCATTTTCAGCCTTTTCCCTTGGCCACAGGTAATGGTTGGTCATTAGGTATTAGCAGCTACAATGAGCAACTGAAACAACTTGAAGCTTCCCACAGACTGCTGTTCCATGATGCATTTTTTATATTTGTAACTTTCTGTTCCTAGTTCTTTGTTTGTATCTACATCTTATATTCTATTCCTGATTTTTTGATGGCTTGCAGTTTCCTGTTGTCAGTGTAAACTTTATTTTTTCTCTTCTTTCTTTTTGATTAATACAGTATTAACACACAGTTTCAGTTTGCTTTGAGGAGAAAAACCTGAAATGACAAGCCCATGCATGAGGTTTTTCTCACAAAGTTTCAGCAAGGGTACTGCTATATCAGTATCACTGTAATCAGCAAATGCTCTTTTCTCCCATCTTCAGTTCTACTTTGTCTTGCGTTTAGGACATTTCATGTACATTGGAACACTCTTTAGCACAAGATCTCCCAGCTTTATTACTGCTCCCAGGAATGACTCTGGGCATATTCTTGTAGGATCAAGAGTGATTTCCACGCCTACTGTGCTTAGTATCTTTGCAGTATGATGGAACACCTTATAATTTTAGCATCACTGAGAATTCACTTTAGAGTAAAAATCTGGTTTAGTGTGAAATCTGAGCAAAGGCAGGACAGTGTGCTTTGGCTTGTGACAGATAGAAGCACAAGTAGGGTCTCCTCAGCCTGTGGTAGAATTGCCAGTGACTTGTCTTAGCATTTCTCATACAAGTCATATGAAACTGTCAGGGTTCCTTGGAAATATTTAAAACTTTCCTACTACTTCAAAGCTCAGAATTACTTCTTAATAGTCATGGGTACCCCTGCTATGATGATACAAAGCTTCTCAGGTCCACTTCATCCACAGAATGACAGGATTTTCATTCCAAATGAAACATAAATTTGAAATTCCAAACACCTCCACAAAATGCAGTTCTCTTTTTAGATAGCGTGGGGAGCATGAGTTCTCGTTATCTGGGTAAAAAGAATGTTTAAAATATATTTGTCCTGAAGAACTTTACACACCCTAAGAACATGAGTAACTCATTTCAGCAGTCTCTTTCTCTTGGTAGTATGCATCCCCTAATGTATGATATTCTTTACCATTAATTATCATCTGAAATTCTGAGCAGGGGTTGATAACCATACCTGATGGTTGAGTCCGATGTGTGTGGTTGGGATTGCAGAGTCCAAGACATGCATTTGCTCGATCTCCATGTGCCTGTAGAGCTGCTGCAGCTGGGGAGGCTGCACACTCTGCAGTTCTGTGAAATGGTTGTCTCCAAAGGTCTCAAATTCACTGTGCATGTGGTGTGGGTGATATTCCCAATAATGATCTAGAGAAAGTAAAAATAGATTGTCTGTCATTACAAGATTTTAAAAAACTTGGCCTTTACCTGGCTTTCATTGATTCTTACTCCTGTCGCCACCCTTTCTGCCCTCTCCGAAGCACTCCTGTTGACCTGTCTGTCTCTGCTGACAATCTGTATAGATCCCTGTAAAGTTTCTTCTCCTAATTCCATAAATTCCTGTGACTGGGAAGTATTACTTAGGCCAATTTAATTAGGAGAATACTCTCAGATAGAGAGATGGATTTAAATGATAATTTAACACAAGATGCAGATGTTAATGCTGGCACATTTCTCAAGAAGAGACCAAAACAAGTTTCAAAACATTGTCATTCTTGAGACAAGTTCTACTGATTTACATATTGTCATGTTCTTTTTACACTCTTCCTCACAGCATGGAAATGAGGAGGTGGAAAATTTGAAAGATTATTGTGCAGCTATCTTTAGTCTTTATTTTACTGTGTTAGCAAAATGTTAGGAATGCTGCAGAAAAGGCACTTTTCTAGATATTTCCTGCTGTGTTGCTATATCACACATTTTAAAGTACCAATATTAGAGAATAAAAGGATAAACAGGTGGAAATCTGGTGTACACTGTATACAGGAAGGCTAAATTCTAATGCAGACTGTTTTTCTACCTTTTCAATCTTCTTAGTACATTTGAAATTTCTGTGATAATTTGGATTTTTTCCAAAAATATAAGAAAGCACCTAAATAACTTCTGTCTTACATCTTGATTCATTTATCTTTGAAATTAAATTCCATCTCATTCTCATTTTTTTCTGCCTTTTTTTAGTTCAACACAAGCCTTCAAATTTTTAGAAGTCATACTTGCTGCTCAAAGTTTTAAATTTTCTACAAGAAATATGAAGTATTACTAATTCTATTTCTCATATACAATAGCTGCATACATAATTTTTCACATATTCATATGCCACCCGTTTTTAAAATCAGTGTCAACACTAAGTCCTCTGCTCAGAGCTTGGAACTGATCTTCCAGGGTTCAACTTTTTGTGCATAATTTTATGCATGGCTGAAATTTCCTTATGATATCTGTGTAACAGTTCAAATTTATATCTTACTATTCCACATTCTCTTTCCTTATTAAATAATTAAAAATAATTTCTGTCCTGCTCATCACATGTTTTCAGGTTGCTGTTCTGTGCTCTTAAAATTTATTTCTAATTATCACTTAACCTAGATTCAGCTCTCAGTCTTTCAGTGTCAATCAGTATATTCACCTCCCCTATTCACACTTGTACATTTCTCCAATCTTTCTCTCAGCTGTTGACATCCTTCCAATAATACAGTGGAACATGTTCCTCTAAATGCAGTTAAATTTATAAAGAACAATTGTCTTGTTCTGCAATATAATGCTATTGTGCACAACATTGTCTGGATACTTAGGTGCCACGAATATTTTCCTTAAATATCAAGTTTTTTCTTTTTCTCATCTCCTATCTCCTCATCCTTGCCCATTTATGTTTCATGAGTATCTGTGCACCCTCTAGGAAGTCTACATTTGATTATTTAAAAATATTTTTTATCAGCAGCAATGTTTTTATACTCGAGATACGTCTTAGATTTTTGGAGCCTGTGACAAGGTTACTGTTGCTCCAGAACTGTTTTAACTTTTCCCTTGTCAGATTAATTAACCTATGGAGCACTGTTTATGCATATTCATGCTAATAACTAACTATTAATTATCATATTAATTACTAAATTTCTTTTTGATGGAATTAGATGCTGCTGTAAAAGTAAAGTAATTAAATAATTATATTAGCATAGCATATAGGATTTAAAGTAATGACATAATAGTATTACACTATGAAAAAAATCTATGTCAGAAATTACTTAAACTCAAACTTATGTCCAAATATTCAAGTTGTGATAGGGAGCAAAGTCCTTATTTTTTTGAAAACATCATAACTTCCCAGTAATGCTTATGAAAAACAATATTGATTTAGTAGCATTAGAAGAGAAATTACAAATCTGTCTCCATAAGCCCTTCTGCAGTTAACCATCCTGGCTAATTTATTGCACATGAAAATAAAAAGATAAAATTTGAAATATATTTGTCTGCAGATATTTGAGTTACCAGAAACTCTTTACCTCTACGCTCTTTGGTAGTGTTAGTTATACATAGCAATTTTGTTCTTTTCCCTAAAAAATGAACGTGGAAGGAAGAAAAAAGACAGGAGATAAAAATTCAAGAAAAGGAAAGTGCCTGTTCTTTGGGTAAAGGAAAATGTCATTAAAAGCCAAGCCATACCTACACAATGGAGTCATTATGAGAAATTTCATGTGAAGTGAAAGAGGATGTGAAAAAAATTCTCTCTTACAGAGACATGGAGATCATGTTTGTTTTGGTCTTGTATGTAGTGAAAGGTTAGAGGAAGGACAACCATGAATTCTGAACTCCCTCCCATGACAGAGAGGATGTTGGGAAGCAATAGCTGACCTAAAGGCATTGTGTTAATATTCACTATGAAGGTAGAGTCTCACTCCACAAGTGAGAAAACATGCCTGAACTTTTTCATGCACCTTCTCATCCCTGTAAATTCCTTTGCTCCTGTTTTAATAGATGGTAGAACCACCAGTCAGAGTATGAAACAGGCTCAAGAAAGGTGTTTATAATAAATGTGGAGCAAGGGGCTAAATCTGCATTATGCAGTGCAAAACCGGGCAGGGGTTCACGGGCCAGCTGGGGAAGCGGAAAGGCGACGGCGCTGTCAGCACCGCGCGCTGCCCGGGCTGAGCGCACAGCTGCTGGCACGGCTGCGCTTGGGAGCCCTGGCCCAAGGGCTCTGGCTGCTCTCTCTGGGCTGGGCTGGTGCTCCAACATGTGCTGGACTAGCAGAGGGTGTCTTTCACAGCCCCACACACTGTGTAGCTCACAAGTTCCCACTGTGTTTTGCACACCTGGAAAAACAAGTCAAGGAGAAAGCCCATAGAGGAAATGAGAAAAATATTGAAGGACACGGAAAACTCAATTACTTGATCAGACATTACAGAATCACTCTTGAGAAGAGTGCTGTGGTCCTGAGCAGAGCATCAGTCTTATCTAAAACAATGCTAGAATCTCATTAGTCACTTCACGGACTTCATGACTGTAATTATTCCAAATGTTCAAAAGTCTATGGGGCAGGTCCCATCAAATAATGAGAATAGCTTTGAAGGGAGGGCATTTTAAAAAATGTGTTGGAATTCTTTCTCTTTTTCATTTAAGACTGAGATTCACATGTTTGGACTTCCCTCCTCTTCTATGTGGGCTAATAAAATCAAAGTTGAGATTCCTAAATGGTCATATTACTTCAAGATGTGGGACAAAATTAAAATCCCAGATCATGAAATCCAGTTAGTTATTCTTGAGTAGCCACTAAGTGAACAAGGGTGAGCACTCAGCTTCATACAAAAGTCATTTTTACTAAACCGATAATGTTTTGTAATCACATAAAGACAAAGCTGCAGTGGAATTTTGTAATTGATTGCATTAGTGTTACAAAAGATGCTGAGTTATGCTTACAGACTTACAAGCTCAGAGTAACAAGGTGGACTAATACATGATCATACTAATACTCAAAGCAGCTTCTGTCCTGCATGATTGTGTCTCTGTTTAAACAGCATGATTGTGTGCTGTTTATCACAGCATTCAAAACATTGTTAGGCCGCAGTACAGAAAATTGATGAACATATGTTGTGGTTTTACCTCTTCATTTCAATGTTCAATTATTGGAAATTATTTCCTAGTATTACTCAGTAGTGGCACAGATCTACAGATTTTTTTAGTGGACATTGCTACCTATTTGTGTAAATATGGAGTAAGGGTTTCCTTCAGTACTATATTTGAGAAAAGGGACAGTAGTGTATGCAGCACAAATCTACAGATTAAGACATTGTCGCCTCCCTTTCACAAAATTAATTTTCTAGCAGTGAGAGAGAAGTAGTCTGACACCTCAGGAAGTTTTCCTATTTTTTTAACAGCCCCATGTCACCAAAATCAGAAGTATTATTCAGTCTAGTGGCATTTATTTGCACTAGCTGGTAGTATTGAGGTGCACAGTGGTACTGAGTAGACCTGCAAAATTATTTTTATGTATTGTCAGTGATCTCACTGTACCCCAAGCTGAACTTACTCTTCCACAATTCTGTTCTTATTTCTTCTTTTTATCCTCCTATCCAATCAGTTTCTTGTTTCTTTCACTGCTGCCACTGCAGCACCTTATTATTCCTTTCCCCCTCAATTTTTCAATCATTATGCCTTTATCCTCTTTGTTCTGAAAACTTAGTACCTATTTCTAAATGTATTGTGTGGAATCCTTTTCCTGCTCTTCTGATGGCTCTTCTCAAGACTCTATACTTCTCTCAGGTAAACAAAATTAAAGCCAAAGTGTGTTTTTTCAAAGTTTATTGGAAAGAAGAAAACTACAATAATTTGAGGGTTTTAGTCTTCATCTGTATTTTTTTGGTTGTTCATTGCTCTTTTGGACTGTGAGCAATTCAGGACAGCATAGGGCACAGATATTTATTCAGAACCAACTATATTACAGGTGCTTCTATAAATAAAAACTTGATTGAAATGTGCAGGCTAGGTTTAGGTTGTCTCTTCCGTAAGCATTTACTGTAGGAGTTAAAAATATGTTTTTGGGGTCTTTAGGACAAGAGTAGCACAAATTTAGGAACCAAAAAATTTCTGTTTAAAGTTCTGTTTAGGTACTGCTTAGGCTATAATCCATATAGGTCACTATCCAGTTTTTGTTGTGCTCATTATGAGGAGTAAAATCATATTAGTGGTCTGAGAAATGTAGCTTAGGAACAGCCTTTCAATAGAAAAATGGGCAGTAAACCAGATGGGGTGATAAAATTATGAAAGATAAAGGGATGTTTTTGCTTGAGGTAGCCTAGACTTAATGACAGAAAAGTTATTTCCCAGTGCTTTTTCCTACATGGCACATTTTATATTTATTGTTTAATTGCCACAATTGCCTTTTGAGATAATCAACATTATCTTGTTTTATGAGTGTGCAAACAGGTCCAGGGTATAATGTAAAAACCCTGAATTTCCATGTGGAATTTGTTGAGTTTGATTAATGAGATTTGACAGATGCCATGAGATAACTTACAAAAACTGAATTAATTCTTTGTCTTCAGGTGTTAAGAATAGTATAGGTGTTTCCTGAATGAAAAGTAGAGAACAAATTTAGGTAGGAACCTCTTTCAGCTGAGCGTTCAGAGCAATCTTACTCCATAACTCACTGTTCTTTAAGAGCCACAGACAAAACAGCGCTGCACTATGCAGCTTAGTTCATGTCTTAGATTATAACAGCAATGGGTCTAGTTGCTCTATCACTGGGAGTCTTTCAGGGAAACTCCAGGACCTGCAGGGACTGCCACCAGAAATACAGCAGAACGGTGCTTTTCCTTCCTGAGTCAATATTGACTCTGGTATTTCCAGGGTGGTGTTGCTGGACCATTGTATTGCACGGGAGACAAAATTCACAAAGCAAGACTCTCACCTCTGCATTGATTTAGACTCCAGTTCCCAGACAATATTAAAATACAGACGCCAAAGCTTTGAAATCACATACACAAATTGAAGTAATATATTATAATACAGCATTTTTACGTTGAGTTATGTTTATATACAAACGGATACAAGGAAGTTTTACGTTGATTTAGAGAGAGGAAGTACTTGGATGTATTGGAGGAAGAGTGAAAGTTAAAGTTAGGTGTGGCATTTGAATAGAGATCAAAAGAGAGAGAAAAATATATGGAGTTTAAAAAGGCTAAATACCAAAGAATTAAAATAAAAGCACAAAGAGATAATATAGGACCTAAGTGAAATGGGAGTTGGACATGGGAACGCAAGAAGAGAATGACAGGGTTGCAAATCCACGTTCTTAAAAAGTTGAGAAGCAAGATCAATGCTTTTGGTCTGCAGAGGAAAATAAAAACACAGTAAAGATAATGAAGGATAGAGATAATGAGACCCCACTTTCTGGGAAACTCCTTGCATCATAAAGTTCTTTTTAAAATGTTCTTTCAGAGAAACCATGTTGCAGTTGCTTGGTGGTAACAAATAATATAATAATATAATATTATTAATAAAATAATTTTTGTTCCTGATTCAAAATGTGTTCCTATACATTATAGATCAAAGCAATAAATTTGCTATTTTCTTGTATGCCCTAAATCCATTTCCTGTGGTAACCCATGAGACTATGCTCCAAGGAGATTTTTTTTGACTTACCACCATGACTCTCTCCATCACTGTTGAGATACTGGTAATAGTCATGGGGCTGTCGGTAGAGGTCTGACTCATAGGGTACCATATCTTCAGAGGGCTGTAAAAGAAGAGGAATTTTTAGAAGAGTAAGTTTACACAAATGCTTTCCAAATTATTCATATAGTTAGTAGTTGGCTGATGCCAACCCATTTTGTGTTTCTTAGGGAAAGAAAGGGGAGACTTCAAGTTATTATTAAATCAGCAGAAATAAAATGTTTGACACCAAACACTGTTTCTGGGGGAAAAGAAAAGAGTAATCCCAGTAGAAAAGAGACCCAGCCTGTGTAGCAGAACTTGTCCAGTTGTAATACAGAAATTCCTTTTATTCCACACTCCAGCCTTCAGGGGATACTGCTTTAGAGCTGTTGTAGATTTTGGGCACAAGCAAAGGTGAAACATTTTCTTTTGTAGTAACAGACATTTTCTTTTATTGATGATGATGATGATTATTATTATTATTCCTGCTCACAGGAATAGCAAAGAGAAAGCAGAAACTTGTTTTGCCCAAACATATTATTCTGATTTTTTTTTCTACAAGGTCTGACTAAATGGTGGCAGTCTGACAGAGAGTAGTGATATTTACAAAGGGCATAAACACATTTTCTTTCTCAGTTACTGTCTAAGGTGACCTCTAAATGTTTGCTGGTTCAAATCAACTGCACAGGACTTTTAGGTACACAAAGTGAACACCAAAAAGTCCAAATGTGGGGCAAATAGTGAGTTGTGACCTGTTGGATGCTTAGCTGTAGAACTGAAGTCCTCTCTATTTTCTTAAAGCAGGTGACACAGGATAGCTTTCCCACTTCTCTCCCTCCTCAGGCCTAGTATTCCAATGTGAATACTGATTAAGGTCTTAAATTGTCTCAATAAAGGTTGTTTGCTATTAGTTGTGCACAGTTTTGTTGCTTCATTTAATGTTCCTTCTTGTTTATTACCAGAATGAAGAGTTACAGAAAGACACTGTCTGTCACGGGGTTTTGTTAAACCTTAGTTCAGTTAAGTTTGTTACAGTATTTCCTTCCAGTCCGAACAAACTCTTGCACTGTCAACAGCAAAGGAGTACTCAACCGCCTTCTTGCCTTTTTTGGAAAGGAAATGATTTCTGGTATTTCTAGGTGCTAATAGAAACATTTTAATTCTGTTAATGATTCCATCATAACTAAGTTTGAAGGCCAAATATTTAAAATAACATTATAACTTCCATGACGAGCGTATTTCTTGTGTTTATATTTCATATGTGTATCGATATGTCCCAAATCCTTTCTATCCCTCCATGAATCTGTCCCATTTTTGGAACATCTGCATTTTAAAAGTTTATGCTGTGGTGACAGCATGACAGAAATAGAGGAGAGCTTCTCTTTTTCTTACTCCTCTAGACTGCTTGAGAACATGGAACCTAAGGTAGCAGCTGCCACTAAGATCCAGATGGAGGTGGTAGATAAGCAGCTAGCAAAAGGAAAGGCCTTTTTTTTCCTGGTTTCTTTAATTCTTCTGGTTAACTCCTTCAGTTCATTCTGTTGGAATTTGGGGATTTAAAGATTGTCCCTTTCTGAGGATTAAGATGTTAGAACACATACCAAAAACCCCCCAATAAAACACCTTCAGAAATTACTTTGGAACATGGTAAAACCTTAGTAGCAGCCATGTGTTGTATTTGATGTATCATTAAAATGCACTGGTAAAATTGTCTTAAATATTGTGACTCTCAGCACACACACTAATTTGGAGTTAGATCCATGGAATATTTAGAGCCTCAGGAGAAAATCCTGCACCTGGCTACAGGCTCCTAATATAACTGGCGGTGGTGGATAATTGCTTTGGGGAAATCTTGAGAAGATGATAACCCACAGTAAAGGCTATCTAAGGGAAAGACTAAGGAAAAGGGACAAATCTTCATTTATTTGGATGCACAGCAGGAATACCATTGATAGGACTCTTCTCTGGTCTCCAGGGCTGTACTGCAGGTAGTACTGTAGTCTGCCATTCCAAATCCATGCGATTACAATAGAATTGCCCTTTACTCACACAGAGATACAATGGGAAGTATAACCTATTTTCCAGATTTTGGGGGGGGGTATGTCAAAGAAGACAGTACAAGCAAAAGTAATGAGACTGTATTTTTCTTTCTTTAGGATAAAGATTCTGAATGGAATTTTTCCTTTGTATTTGTAAATTAGTTCAATCTGTTCCCTCATTTCCTTTCCATAAATATATGCTTCCATTTAAATATATAAACTTATGCCTTCATATGAATACTTTAAAGTTATTATAATTTATATTATACATTTAAAACTGTATTTGTGAATAATATTATAAATTACGATAATTGAAAGTAAAGCATTCCTGTTCTGTGAAAGGGGAAATGTCAGCATCTAAATGGAAAATGCAGATCATACTAGTTGGGATAAATGGAGGTTAAAAAGTCATACAAATGTTTGAAAGAAAAATATCTTTCTTCTCAACTAAAATCTTAGAAACAGATAGAAATTATTAAGAAGTTAATACCTAAATGCATTGAAGTTTTTAACATTGATAACTATTTAGCCAAAAGTAAACTAATTTAAAAAGAAATCAGTATCCTGTCAATCTAGGCTTAATTTGTTAAAATTTCCACTGGTACAACAAAGCATCTATCACACATATCTTTACAGAAGTATTGCTTGGCAGGAAAGCCAAGCATCAGTCCAAAAGTAGATAAACAGTATGTATTTTAGGCATGGAAAAGAACATTTGTCTTTTCTCAGTTTCCAAACTCCCCCATTTCAGACCAATATACACTACCAAGCAACAGTGTCTCACGGTCTGACAGCTGAGAATTAAGTATTTTACCATTCAAAAGCTACTTTTACAGTTCAGATTCATATTCAATGACCAGAACTAAAAGGAGGTATGAAATAGACTCTTAAAACAATGATTCCCTTAATATTTACAGATCTGACTGACTGCAGAGTGAGTTGCAGATACTCAACATCTCAAAACTTTTTTACATAGGGCATTGGGGCACTATAAACTCTGGTTTGAAAGTCTAGGGCTTAAAATCTCTTTATTATGAATTCTTGGAATTTTTGTTCTTGGATTTGTTTCCTGTCCAGCAATCCTTTTGATAAAATACATATGTGTATAGTCTTGTTAACTCATGCAACTGGACCAATCTGTCCCACAAAGGACTTGTAATGCCACCACTTTCAGTGTTGGTGCCCGATCTCTAAGGGCACAGTAACTAACATGGGAAGATGTAGATTAAATATTTAAAAATCTACTTATCAGAAACTTAATCAGGTGGTCGTTAAAGGACATGGAACATCGTGTATTCTCTCTGATTATCCTATGGAAAGGTAGGATATTCCCCTCTATTTATTAGAGAGGCTATTTCAAATAACCTGTTTGCAATTACTTTCTGTTTGTTTGGGGGCTGGTTTGTTGTTTGGTTCTTGGGTTTGTTTTTTGTTTTGTTTTGTTTTTGTTTTGTTTTGGGGTTTTTGGTTTTTTTTTTAGAAGTTTCCTTAGAAATGTTTTCTCTAATTAGAGAGAAGACAGAATAGGCTTCACTATGTACTGCTGTTGCCTCTTGTGCCAGTCTTTACCCACTTGCCCTGTCCTTCTCTGGAGCCTCCCCACCCACACCCATTTCATCATCCTACTGACTGATGCACTTCCATAACACTGACCTGTTTTGTTACTCCTGACAAAAAGAAAAGAATACCTTATGTTTAATGTTTAACTGGTGTCAATGGCCATTTGTTCTGTCGGTTGTTTCCATGTAGAAGAGTGACTGAAAGCTTTGTTAGGATCTCATAGTTGTGGTCTAGAGTTGGTATCTCCTTTCAGGCAGGCAATGCAATGCAGTTTACTATCTAAGACACTGCAAGTCTACCCTCAAGTAAGAGGTCAGCAAACAATACTTTCTGTCATGGACTTTGATATAGCAAGAGTGACCTAAGTCTTCCATTTTTGCCCTGAAACTCAAGGGAAAAGCCACAAAATCAGTCAGAGAAAGCTCAGTTGGCATTGGTTAAGAGACACACATTGGACTCAACTGAATAGAAGTCTGAAAAATCTTGTTACTCCCCAAGACTTTGTCAGATGATTACAGGAAATTGTAAAATCACTAAATGCTGATCTTTTTGCTACTTTGATATAACTATTCACCGGCATGTGATTCAAAAGTACTTCAGACAGTTTCCAGTGATGTCCTGCTGAGACAAGCTTTAAGGCCAAGATTAACTATATTTCCTTGGAAAAAAATTACAGTTTAACTATTTTAGAGAAGATGAGTAAAAATATTAGCATTATTACTCATTGGGCCAACCTCACTGGACCGTGTTGACAACAGCAGTTATGTGGAACAAAATACTTCTGTGGGGCATTTTTGCTCTCATGCAAAAATAGTTCATTCAAAGCTTTAATTTCTACAGGTGGCTACTTAAGGATTCATATGTAACTGAAACCCTCTTCAGACAAAGGTGTTTGACTTCATAACTTTTTGACCCATAACACAATTGAATTCTATCATGCCTTGGAAAACACAGATCTAGTCTGCAGATTTTTTCCCCACAAAATTTCTAATCTTCAGAGAAGGATGCAGTGCTCCTGAACCATTTAAATAGTGTTTTCCAGCTGAAGGATAAGAATTTCCTAGCACAGGAAAAACCAAAAAAACCCAAAAAAAACCAAAAAACAAAACAAACAAACAAACCCAACAAAAAAACAACAAACAAAAAAACAACAAAAAAAGGCAGTTACTGACCCACCCTCAACTAACGGAGAGGGGTGGAGGAGGGAAGTGTTGCTGCAACTCCTGCCTAGAAACAGGCTCATGTCTCCCTGCTGAAAAAGGTCCCAGGAGACAGACACACAGGGCTCTAGCTGGAAGTGCTCAAATTGCACTTAAAGCAATTTTAAAAGTGCAAACCAAAAAAATTTTTTTTGACAGTTTAATCACAAAAATAAAAATTAAATTGCCCTGTCAAGTGCTTCAGTAAGATGTAATTTTGTTTTCACTGCCAGTTGTATTACTCATCTAAACACAGTTCAGACAGAATATTAACTGCCACACAAATTACAATATGGGCCAAACTGTGTTAGATTTTCAGTCAATTTATTCAACATATGCACTGGAATTCAGCTCTGGGGGAAAAAAAAAAGAAAACCTGGCTGTGAGTTAATGAATGGACAGAAAATTAACAATTGTGGTTTTTTGAATGGAGATGCAGTTTTCTGCGATAGCTAAGGACAAGGTTGGTGGGTTTTTTTAATTTAATTTTTTAAAGCTTGACAACTAACATACTGAGAAATCTCTATGTACATTTTTATTTTCTTGGTTTCTATTCAGATTTCTATTCTGTTGCATTTACAGCAGACATATTGGAAAATTTTGTATATTTAAGAAAAGAACAATTATTTTTAGGGTCTTCTTGCCCTTTGGGTAGATAGGTGATATCAGGGACACTGATGATAAACAGAGAAAATGAGGAGTCTCCCCCAAAAATAAGGTAAATACTTTCAGTCATCATGAATTCCAAACATGACAGGAATTCAAAGGGCCACCTTTCTGGATGGAAGATAAGAAATATCTTTAGTCTTCATTAAATGGGACAAGACAAAATGAAAACTTGATACAAGTTTTTGTTAAAAAAAGCATTGGATCTGCATTGTCTCTTTCTGTTCTCTGACATATGTATAACAATTATTGTAAGCAATCTACCAAGTAAAAAGCCACATGAACCACTTTATCTGATACCTCTTCAGCTTCTACAAACTTCATGACATCTAATTACAGCCTCTTGTACCTATTCTGCCGAAAGATTTCCCATTAAGGGTGGTTTCTGAACAACAGGTGAGTGGCATTATTTTCATCATAAATAATAATTTTTGAACTCACCGTACGATAAATTACAGCAGTGCAACAATGCTTCAGAGTTAAGGAAAGGATAGACCTTCCCCATAAGCACACAGAGAAATTTATATCTCAGAGAAAACATTGAAAGACCCAAATAAGAACCATAGATTTTTTTTCCCCCCCATTTGCCAATTGCTTTTTCATGTTCAATAAGTTCAAGAGAATTCAGTTCAAGAAAAGATTGAGTTAAAAGCTTAAATGCCACCATTGCAAAGGACACACAGAGTCTAAATCTGCAATATGTAAATCAACATCCAACAACTCTTCTCCCTTCTACAATCATCTAGTAGAAAGTTAAATACATAAACTATGTCAGAGACTTCAGAAGATTAAGAATTACAATCTGAAGAAAGACGGCTTTTATATCACGGAGGTGGAACTGAAGAAAAGAGATTTAATACTTGCTATGAAAGTCCTGTACAAAAAACCCATACATTTAATCTGTGAAAACAAATGGAGATCAAAATCAGATATAAGTTCGGGGAGGAAATGTTAATTTCCCTTTCATTGCAGTGTTGTCACTAGTTTTATATATTGACCTGAGCTAAACTTCCTGGTATTACAAATACAGACCAGAACAGAGATATTCTCAAATAACAAAACCTGGTTTACTTTGTTTTTTGTTCTTGAACCCAATGATCCATATTACAAATAAATCCATATACTCACAGGGGGAATAAGGGGAAATCCTTCCATCTTGCAAGCTTGCAACATTCAGCCAACTTCTGAGTGAAGTTTTCTTAATTCAGTTTTCAAACATCCAGAATAACTGACTTGCAAAAAGTCATATTTAAAAAAAAAAGGGGGGGGGGAGGGAAAAATAAAAAAAAAAAAAAA